>PVKH010043752.1:0-10680 GCA_004027955.1 Chaetophractus vellerosus | reverse complement strand
TAGAAGTTTAAACACAGACAAAGCAAAGCACTTGCATCACCCCCTGTGTTGTTTTACCTGATTTTCTGGAAGGTCGCGGCGAATCCCTCTTTAGTGCTGTTTGCTGGGGGTCTGGGCAGGAAGGTTTTATCTCTCAGGCTGCTGATTCTGACCGGGTGCTGGTGTGGATAGAGGGGTTGGGGAGCGGGGCGACTTTTGAGCTGCAGGATTCAGGGGTTCTTTTCAGAGGCTGCTAACGCTAATTAGGTTAGGAGTGCCTGGCTGCCTTCTAGAGATGAAGCCTCCAATTTTTCTTCTCTGATAAATAACTCCGGGTTTGAAAACCAGGAAGGGAGAAGACGAGGGTGTGTGAAATTTAATTGTGGTTATATAAGAAGTTAGCTGCTCTTCAATGCTGATTATCTGGTGCGAGAGGCTTCCGTTTTCATGTCTTGGTGCCTCTGGGACTGCGTTTTAATCCTACTTGGGAAGCTGAGCAAAGAGGTTTCACTGATGGCCGATAATGATGTATATCTTTTAAGAAAGCAGGATATTCCTGCCTAAAAACAAGCTAGTGAGCATTTTCAGGAAGGAATACTAAGTCTACAGTTGTAGTTCACCCCCTACCTCTATTCCCTGGTTTAGCTTTTTTATTTGCATTTTTTTTTTTTTTTACTCAAAGTGGGGAATCTTTGTTGTTGGTATTTGCCCTATTTACTCTCCTATATTGCTTTTTCATGAAACCCTGGGAATGGCATTTAAAGTTGCTATGTCCTTTGGTATTCAGATACTCTCCTTACAGGCACAAAAAGTACCTATAGAAATGCTGAACTCAAATTCATAGATTGTCTGGGAGAGAAATGCCTTGTGATTTAATTGTTGAGTATAATTAATTCGCTGCATAGACAATAGTTGCTGGTAAAGGCGCATTTTCACAAGGGAAAATTACAGGTAGAAGCCTTTATGTATTCGTTAAAAAGGATTTGATAATGTATTACAGAGCTGGGTTTGAGACAACACATGTGGTCGACAGTTAATATTTATTTGCACAGATTAATCCTTGTACAATAGTGTTTTCTTTCTTCTTTATAGAGACATAGAAAATAATTTCACCATTGATTAACAATTCAGTAGAAGGTATGCAAACTGTTTCACATCTGAAACCATCCCTCTAGGTCTAAAAAAGAAACAAATTTGAAATGCCCTGGTTGAACTGAAATGAACATTAGTGGCTGTATGGCATGCCTCTTTTTTTTTTTTTTTATGCCACACACTGAATTTACCCTCGTTTAGCAGATGAGTGGTACCCAGAGCCCCCTGAACAGATGCTGAGCAATCACTTCTTTTAATCAGTTATTTTAGAGGTGGCTGCAGAGAAGCTCCTCATTTTTACTTGTTGCTTACAAGTTACAGTTAATGAACAATGTCGAAAGGTCAGAAGGAATCATTTTTACTTTTTGCCAATAAGCAGGATAATTTCGAGGCTTGACAACGATGCTATTGCCACTGTGTTGTAGCAAAAACAAACTGCCCAGCTTTGAAGAAAGCCTGTCACTTTTGCTAAGCAAGATTTGATAACAAGGATTATATAATTTCTAGTTTGCCTTTCTTGATATTCAGTGTCTCCTCCACACATTGTTTTGAAATATAAAGAGGTTTAGACAAATAACGTGTGATAAATTTTTGCCACCCATCTGCAACCCGCAAAGCAAAAGTAGTTTGATTCCAGGACTTTTTTAAAAAAAAGATATGGCTTATTTTTCTCTAAAGTTCAAATAATTCTTAATTATTTCTGATTTATCTCTAATGGAAATTTCTTAATTATATATTTTTTGTAAAGAATTTAAGCCTCAGTTCCTTACATTTGCCTCTCCCACTCAAATTAAGAAATGTTACTTCTAAGCAGAATTTAGGGGAATATGCAAAATTTCTGTTTATTTTTGTTCTGCTACCCTTAAAAATGCTGTGGTTATTTATGTTCAAGTCAACCCATTAATAAGAGTTGAGTACGGAAACTGGAATAAAGAGCCAATCAGAGAATTACCCTTAAAATAACATAAACATTTAGATTTAAGAATCATTTTTCACTTCATGTTTAATGACATTATCTTATACTAAAGCTAATTTTAAAGACTGCCTATTTTTAAACAAGTGCAGGATTTAGGGTAAACAGTCATAAGCACAACTGCTTATAATATTGTTTATATAGTCCCTTGATAAGTGTGTGAAGCGGATTGTAATTATATACATCTATGTGTGTATATATATATATATATGTATGTATATGTGTAATACTGTACCTGAGTGGATAGCCAATTAAGCAGAACTTAGCCCTAAATGAGTCATCTCTTTTACTTTCTGTATACTATAGGCACTCTTGAATAAATAAAATCTGTGCTACTATAAATAGGCTCCTTGAAATAAGAGATTCTTATTTGAGGCTTCTTTGTAATCCTCCTCTCACCAATCTTAGTGCTTGGTCTTTTGCATTGCAGTCTTAATATTGAGCTTGCTCATTAATCTCCATCCTTTTTTAGGTTAGTCTAGGCTGTTCTTGTAGCCGAAGTACTCACAAGGTTGCCGTAGGAACAAGAGATCCGAGTAAATATGCTTATGGGGAAGAAATGACTACTAATTAAATGTGAATAGCGTTTATAAATTGCCTAGGTCTCACATAATGCAGAACGGAATACGCTTTGATGTACTTCATTAGTAAAAAGCACCTACATTTTAAAAATATATACTAGTAGAGATAACCAAAATTTAATGCAAAAATGATCTTTACGTGGTTTCGTTTTTCTGTCGACCATAAATCCTGTAATTTAATGCAGAGATCCTTTTACTGCATTTACATGGCAGAGGAAGACATTTGGTTGGCCTGTGAAAGTGCTGAAACCTTTACTATTCCCTCACCGAAATGTAATTCCTTTTTTATTATTGAAACTATAGCTTCTCTATTACATTTTAGACAAAAAGAAAGTGGTTTGTAATGTCCACTCGGAATCTAGGCAAGTAATATTTTCACATCACACATAGGGCAGAGTCTTTTGTGCCTATTGCCTGGAAAACTGGGACTTTGGTGGGCAGCTAGGAAGCAAGCTTTCAGTCGCCCGTAGTCTTATTTTTGCTTTGTTTGATGCTGAAAAGCACCTCCCACCCTTACCAAGTTGTTAAATTCCAACTTCATTATCATTCTGCTTGTCACAGCAGATGACCTAATCAGGTTTCCCCCGTATGCTTCTGCCATTCAGGAGCACAGTCATCTTCTCTAACATTTTGTCTTTTCATTTGGGGAGGTGAGAGTTTAGAATTGACTGATTCCCAAACAATTGGTAAAGAATTGGCCCACAGCACTCAGACTATTATTTCCAAGCCCTATCTACATTTCCAGGACAGGCAAGCCATTAAGTTAAATGGGCCATGGGCATAGTTATGTTAACTTCCGAGGTTAACTGAGAGAACTATTGCAGTTTGATTATTGTTTTCTGAAGAGCTCTCTTCTCAGAAAGACTACCCAATTCGCTGGCTGGCTGAGTATCAAAGAAAAATAAATTTCAGGGTTTTATTATGAGAAAAAAATTCTTTAGTGACCTCTTTTCATTTCCCTTTGTTTTAAATATACATATAATATATTATATATATATATAATGTATATAACGAAAGAAAATGTTCTAGCTCTCATTCCTTTATTCTCAAAATCAGAGTAAGAGGTACTGCATTACAATGAAAAGACTAGATGACAGTGAAAGAGTTTGCTTTTCATTTGACTGCAAAGAAATCAATCCTGTGGCTTGCGTTTTCTGAGCATAAGCAGTTGACTCCAGGGAAAGCTCTAGTCTGGCTGCTCTTCTGTGGGTGTGATTAGGGCCACTTTTTCTTTTTATTGATTTTCGGCAAAGCATTTGTTGCCAAGCTATGTGCCGAGTTGAGGGCAGTAACAGAGATGTGTTCTTTATTTTCGAGACTGTTGTTATTTCCTGAAATAGCTAAACTCTTTAACTTTTCATATCTATTCTATAGGAACAAAAGTGTGTGAGATGATGCTTAGCATTTAATAGATACTGAGTATATATGCTATTTCTAATGAGTAATATTTATAGAGTGGTTTGCAGTGTTTTAATTTAAAGTATCAAGGATTTAATAATGTCTGATGAAAAAAATTACTTTCTCTTATAAGCATTATGTGGACCTTCAACAAATAAATGTTGAATTTAATTAAATGGCAAATTTTAAAAATTATCGATGTGTGAGTAAAATTTGAACTTCAACTTCCTGAATTAAATTCCCCATTTTAAGTGCTATAGGAAAACATAAATTAAAATTACATTATTAGAGTTTAGACGAATTGGCAAGATTGTCTGAAAGGTGCTACTGCTCTCTCAGTACACTACATTTTTGTTTTTGGCTTTGCTTTTTAAATTAAAAGGCGGGGGTGAATAGTATAAGTGTACCACCTGGGTTCTCGGTATTAATTGCAATCCATCAACTCATTCTGTTTCTGAGGTGCTATATCTTTGCAAATCTCTGTGTTAGTGTTTTCAATAACACAATTTTCATTGAGCATTTGCTCCATACCAGAAAGGTACAAAACACTTTCTGTGAATTATCTTTTTAAATCCTCACAAATACCCATGAGAGAGTATAATTACTCCCCCATTTTTTGATGAAGATGCAGTTCAGAAAGATTAATTTGCTCAAGATAGGAGTGTTGGAGCCAGGATTCAAACCTCAACAGCCAAATTCCGGAGCCTCCAAGTGTAATCCTTTTACTGCACTTCTTATTTTCATTTTAACTTATTCTTCCTTTGGTGGTATTTACTGTAATAACCCATTCTTTGCAACATCATATCTGCTTTATGTTTTACTTCCCTATTTAGCTATTGTCTATATATTGTGAACATAATTCTCTTCATTTTTCTTTAACTGCTATGAATATAGACCTTACAAAATTGTGGCACTTCTTGTATAGTCTCATGTAATCATTTAGCCCATTTCTATTTTAGAACCACTTTTCTTTTTGTAACCAAGGATTAAGAAATAACAAATAATTATGATTATTAAATCATTATGTAGATGCCTTTATATTATAAAATAATAAAAGGTTAATACCTGAAATTACTGAAGCTGGCTAGAATGGTCCCACCCCTGTTTATGGTTACTCTAGGGCAGGGGTTCTTAAGGTTTTTTTGTTCCACGGACCACTTTACCAGTCAGGTGAAAACCATGGATCCCTTACTAAGTCCACAGTATATTGTGCATTATTTAATAAATATATCACACCCACACCAACACATCCCCAGAAGAATAATGTTTTTTTGAATTTCAGTTCAAGCTCACAGACCCCTTGTTAAGAACCCCTGCTCTAGACTTGACCTCACCCTTGTGTATGCTTACTGTTGGGATGGTAACCACTCCATCCCCCTCTGCTTGATATTCAAATGAAAGATCTTGTACCAGACCTTTGTCCTGTATACCCCTATCCCAAATCCTTGTGACTGACCCTGGTTTGCTATCCCATCCCTGTCCATCCTGTTCAGCCCCTTAATGTTTATTAATGAAAGAATCTGTGTTCAGCTCCACCCCATTTATTCCTTAGCACCCTGATGTTATAAAATATTAGAATTTCTGCAGAACAGGGAGACAGTGTCGGGCCATGAAGCCACTGTACTCCTTTGCTTGCACAACCAATAAAACACTTTCTCTCTTTAAAACCCCAGTGTCTCAGGAATTGGCTTTAAAGATGCATTGGGAGGAAGGAACCCGCTTTTGCTCTGTATCATTTTTGCATGTCTTGAGCAAACTGGAAGTCTTGTGTTTTCAGCATCAGTTTGCCATTCACCTAGAATTCACATCTTCTTTTAAAGATGAAAAAGATATCTTATTTGACAGTATTTCAGGAGATAAAAATATTCACGTAAAGGTTATGGTAGTCCCAAAAGATTGATTTTTATATTAAAAATAAAATAAAACATTGATTCTTAAACCTATATGGGGATTAAATTATTGATTTGGATTAAGAACAAACATCAACACTTCCATAATTTTATTGCATCTGAAGTTCATTTCTCACCTAGAAAATCAAGTTAATCTCTTAGAAATACTTTATGCAGGATCCCTTCGCACTCACAGAAGTCAAAGCTCTTAATACTTTGGGAGTTGTAGTGACTCTTATCTCTAAGCACCACAAAGTACCATAAGTAGATTGTGCTGTTGCTTGCCTTCATTGCCTGATTATCCCAACCTCTCATCAGAAGGATAGCATTTCAAGATTGGACTATAGCCAACTCAACTGTAGCCAACTCAAGACACTAAACCAGGGAAGTAATTTAGAAGTACATTCATACTCTGAAATAGTTTAGAGATGTTCACTAATTTTGGTAACCTGTAATTTTTTAATATCTTATTTTAATAAAACACAATAAATACAGGTATTAAAGCCAGAAAATCAGGATGCACTTACTGAGTACTCTTTTTCAGTAAAGAAGATCCTCGTAGACAGAGGATCTGATAAGGTGATACAGGCAAGGTTCTCACTCCAGCTTCACCTGCATTCTAGCCATGTAACCATGGACATGTCCCATACACTCTAAGTGTAAATCTCCCCTATTTTCAAAGGTAGATTTTAAACCTATTCTGATTATCATACACTGTTCTTATGAGAATAACAGGAAATAACACACATGAATTGGAGAACTGTGAGGCAATATACAATTAAAATTAAAATCATATTAGCTGAGCTTTTGATCTTCCTCACAGGAGATAGACCATGCTAGTCGTTTTTTCAGTTCTCAAAGCATGTCCCTATTAATGAACAGTAAGTTCGATCAGAGTGCAATGTTCTTATTTTAGGGTGGGGCATGATCATACACCTGAATTTTGCACAACTTCAATTTTTTAACCTCTAACTCTATATGCTTTCAATAAGCCACTTATAAATCTTTAAGGACAAATTAATAAATTACTATCTAAAACACACTGGAGCAAATTGACATCTTTTCTGACTATGTGGTAAGTATTAGGTAATAATTCATAGCAAACTTTGAAGGCTGACTATGTTCTAGGTTTTGCATATGTAGTGAATATACTTTTTTTTTTTAACTCCACACAACAGCCCTCTGACTATTATTATTTCCTTTTCACTCATCCCAGGTTTAAACTCATGTCTGACTTCAAAGCCTTTAATCTTAACTATAATTCATATTACCTCAATCTCAAGGAATGAGGCTGATTTTTTTTAACAAACCAGAAATAATACATGTTTTTCTTGCCCTTAACTATAGAAATGTTTGAAGGCCTAAATGATACTCATCCTTGAGATTCCATGTTATATATTCTTCCTGAGGCATTTTCCAAAATATATGATGTAAAAAATAAAAACTCACTAATTTATATTCTCACCTTGCCTTTATTGCTACACCATGGAAAACACTTTATTTGTTAAATATAAATAAGGCTAACTTTTCACTGGTTCTAAAAACCAAAAATACATTTAAAAAAATAAAGACTGTGTATTAACTATATTCAAATTTCATGTTCTGATCTCTAAAGAAAATTCCAAAACTGATCTGAAATTTATTAAAAGCTGCCAGAATCATTAAAATACATGTTTAATCACACAGGACAACAGTTTTGGAAATGACAAAAATCACCCAAACTTTTAAGTTTCAGTAAGTGTGTTAAAAAAAAAAAGTCAAAAAACACAATTTATTGGTTTTTATTTCAATGGTTTAATTTTGTACATGTAGACACTGAGGTCCAGAGGGTAGATTGAATATCCCAGTTATTTTCAAAATCTTAATATCTTGGTGTTTGATCTCATCATGCTTCTTTCTACTTGTAACTTGTATTATTCACCAAGACCACAGATAGAAAATTGACAATTCCAAAGTGAGATTATAAATCATACTTAAACCAAATATATAGTATCTCCAAAACCATCTGGACATTGCTTACTAAAATTACACATGCATCATTCATTTATATCTTTTAGAATATAACTCTTTGCCTGACTAATAAGCAGCTAGATGTTCAACAAATTGAATAATGTACTAATTATCAAAATAACTCCTCCTGTGACATTTACTTCAACAAAAGAGCTCCCCAATATATGAGGTTTTTTAATGAACATTTAATGTAATAGTAAAATTGGAAAAGAACTATGTTTCCTTCTAAAAGAAAAATTCAATCAAATGCATGTGTGTTTACAGTGGTTTGGCCAAATAAGTAATTGAATTTATAATCCTTGATGTTTAAAATGCTTTCTTCATTTCAGTATTCTCATCTATGTTTGAGTGCCTTGAAATTCAATTCATCATGCCTTTACCAAAAGACTACTGTGTCTTAGGTCTTGACTACACAAAACTGAATAAAGCATTTTTGCAGTTGGTGATGAGTTCACAGTAAAATAAGATGCAACCAGGAATAAAACTATGAATGTGTTCAGTGTAATAATTGTGGTACAGAAGCAGAAAGGAGGGCCCTGCCTGGTGGAATCAGAGACATGGGGTGTGGTGTGAGTAGGAGGGAGAGGTGTTGCAGGAGAAAGCACCAATGTGTAAAGGTAGGGACTTATACAAGTACAAGATGGGTCTGGAAAGGAGAAGGGGACAGAGTTCACAGCAGCAAGAGCCTGAGGTGTGTGGTGGGGAAGAGGGGATGGAAGCAGCAGACTGTCTCTGGACTTTTAAGTCACTTGAGATGATAAAATGTTCTTTATTGTTAAATTACACTGAATTCAGTTTTCTGTAGTTGCTACTAAAAGCATGATACCTGTTATAAATCACTTCACCTCTGATTGCAATAACATGTTCTGTTTCCTTCTAGGTATATCCTTGAACTTTTGCTTCTTTGTATTATCAGAATGAAATATTTTATATATTTAATAACACTCATTAAAACCCAAGATTTTTTCAATCATTTTTATACTCCCTCATGATTAATAGCAGTCTTGAAAATGTATGAAAATAAATAATTTAAATCTGATATCAACTTTAATTTCACCCAAATAAATTATAGTTATACTTTTGAATGAGGAATAAGACAATTTTTACTATCAGTGTATTGACAGACGTACAAAAGCTCTTTTTAAAATTTCTTTTACAGTTTTTAGCATAAGCCCAAAATGTATATTTATTTGACCTCAAGGGAATTGATTTTTAATGAACTTTAAACATCTACATTTAGGTTACTGCCAACTTCAGAAAATCTTTTTCAATATAGTGCTTAGGAAGAGATTTGAGGTATGTAGGTAAATTTTTTGACAGTCTTGCTGTAGCACACTTTAGGGAGTCAATGATGTGTGCCCAAATGTCATAAGTGTAAATAAAATTTAATGGAAATGTAGAAGATGAGTGCCAAGAAGACATTTTTACTGTCTTTTTTTCATTGTTTGTTTTAGTTTTGGCTTTTGTTTTTTTATTACCAATTGGGAAATGACAAATGTAGGTTTCATTCCACAGATTTCCTGTTAATTATTTACATCATAACTGTGCTAAATGGAACCCTCAACCTATGGCAGTGAGAGCCCCTGCCCATTTACAACTGCCTTGGGTTTAACCACTTTTTGCTGAAATTCAGGATACTGCCTGGTTTTACCTCTAGGACATTGCTGCTCGAAGGTTGGTCTCTGTGTGGACTTTCATATGCATATGGATCCCCTGGGAATCTTGTTAAAATGCAGGTTCAGATTTAGTTCACCTGGAGGAAAGGCCAGGTGGTGCTGATGCTACTTTCTGGTGCACTCATCACACCTTGAGGAGCAAATATAGGCCGAGCCTTGGAAAACTCAGGAAAGCCTCTTTAATTTTTATATTATTTTCAAAATTCTGTTTTTATTAATACAATCATAGAGACATGGAATTTTAGATTGGAGGTAGCTGAGAACTTTACAGTAACTTCTTTATTATATATAGATGTATATGAGAAACCTACAGTTTTAGGGGAGAGGGCTCTGGGCTATCCCCCTACCCCTTACCAGCAAGCCCCCCAGGGAGGAAGAATTCTTTATCTGGTTGTTCAGAGCCCAGGTTAACTGGGCCAATTGTTAATTGTGTTTGAGATTATTTTATGAATCCCAAAAGAGAAAGATTATGGTTGTAAACTAATCTATTCCAAAGGGTGTGATACCCTTTGATTGTATTAAATTCAGTGTTAGATTGCTCGTTAAGATTGTTTTTAGGACTTCTTGATTCCACTAAATCAGTAAGGCATGGCTCAGGTTGAGTCCCCGCCCCCTTGCTGGCTTTGATATAACCGGACACTCACAAAGACGTACATGAAGAGAGAGCTCTATCATTTTTATCCTGCCGTGTGACAGAAAGGAGATAGCTCAAACAGTTGGGGCCCCAGGGAGAGAGAGATGAGCCATTTTGCTTGATAGCTTACAGCTAAAATCAGGAAGAGACCAAACCAGCCAAGATTGATGTAGAAGGCCCAGAAAGAAATGAGCCCTATGTGAGGAGAGAGAGAACTACAGGATGACTTAATCATGAAGCCTCAAGAGGCTAGGTCCACAGAGCTCACGAGGAAGAGGAAGTCCAGAGGAGGAAAGACCATGCCGAGATTGCCTGCCATCTTGCTTCAATACGTGGCAGGTGACTTTGGTGAGAAAGCTTGTCTTAAGGTATCTTGAGCTGGACTTTTTACAGCCTTGTAAGCTTTTACCCCAAATAAATACCCTTTATAAAAGCCAACAGGTTTCTG
>PVKH010043751.1:0-10681 GCA_004027955.1 Chaetophractus vellerosus | reverse complement strand
GTTAGAGAATAATGTTAGGGACTTAGTAACACAGTGAACCCAGAGTTGTATGAGAATTGTGTTTAATCGTATAAAGGGAAGAATGCCCTTCTGTGAACTAGAAGGGATGTACACCAATATTGCAGGGTGGTAGGAATGTGAAGAAGCATGGGGAAAAGACAATTAATGTAACCTATGGATTATAATTTACAGCAGTAAGACCAGTAATATTATTGCATCAATGCCAAAGATGTACTGTGTTAAGAATAGGTAGGTATGATGAAAATATGCCAAATATATGCTATGGACCATAGTTACTGGTAATAGTCTGATGATATCATCTCATAATGTCATAATCAACGTTCCACAGTGGTGTGGTGCATTGGTGAAGGGGTATTGTATGGGAATTCTACACATGTACATGATTGTTTTGTAAGTTCACAGCTACTGTAACAAAAGAGTATGGGATAAGATTGAAAAGTTGAAGTTTAGGAAATTCATTCAGCAGCAATAGGGAAATTTGGAATATTTAAAAGTGTGGGAGTGATAAGAACAGAACTTTGTATTTTAAACACAACTATAAAATTGTGGATAGGATTGTTAAGGAGCTACGGCAATCATAACGGGGAGGAAGATAGGCTTTTTAGTAATATAGTGAAAAAACGCAAAGTACCTAAAGACACATTTATTTTATAGCCCCTTAATGGAGGGTTACATCAAGAAAATATGAAGGAAAAACGAAAACCACAAGGGCATGATTTAAATTTCAAATACTCATATGAGCTTAAAAGTTTACAAATCCTAAACCCTAGATGCCCTGCTCGATATACAAAACAGAAAAACTCCTCCCATAATGCTGTCTGTCTCTAAAACCTCTAGAAATCTTCTTGGCCTCCTTCAACTGAAGAAAGACTCCATCTTTGTGCTCCATGCAGAAGATATATGATTTTTGCATTTGTTTATACAATTTTCCATGAGGATAATCTGAATAGCTATCTAATTTATTCTCTGAGGCTAGAGTAAAACAGCTTGTCTCATTTCAGAAAATATGTGGACTGAATTATTTATTTCTAAGTTCTTAAGAAGCTTATAAAATGCAGGATGAAAGGTCAGGATTAATTAAGAAAAATGGTGTGAATTCCAACAGAAGAAATCTATGTTAATTGGCACAAAAAAAGATTGCTATAGCTATTACCCCATTGATATTCAGCAAAACTACTCAACTAAAAAAAAATAAAGCCTTAGTTTTAATAAGTCGTATATTGTGATGATGGTGATTTTAGTGTTCAAGTATATACAATTTGTGAATGATATTGTTCTTCAACAACAGCTCTCCCTGACAGTTGTTTTTAACTTTCAGTGTCAAAGACAATGGAAAGCCACTCAAGATGCTGTCAATAAACCAATAAAGCAGCTGGTCTGGCTAGAAAGAGAGTGGAAGAATTAGGGAAGTTGTAGCCAGATCTCCCAATACCCATATTCTCTAAATAATGCAATTTTAGTGAGACTTCTCCATGGCATCCCACCCATTTAGAAGTAAGCATTTGACTACTGTTCATTGAGTTAGTGCACGGTAAAGACTGAGTGCGGCTCCAGGAGTCAGAAATTATGGGCTCTGCCTCTTGATTTGAGTCTTTACTTTCCCTTATCTATCAACATATGTACAGAGGACATTTTCACTTGGATGTATTACATTATTTTCTCAAACAACATAACCCAAGTGAACCTTATAAGCTTCCCTTCTAAACTAAATTTTCCCTTGATTCCCCAGCATTTACTTTATTTCAGTAAGTATTTTTTTTACAGGTATTATCCTAGGATTGGAGCAATAAAAAAAAATACAGGTGAAATTTCCTCAGGGAGTTTACTACTAATTAGAGGGAAACCGTCATGTAAAAAAACATAATACATTACAGTTGAACATGTTATTCAATAGAAATATATAAGATGTTGACCCCTCCAATCCTTCAACCCTTCTATCCAATCTGTCATCTAATTTTTGTAATTCTTCCTTCTATCATCAGCTTCCCTTCACTAGAAGGAATATAAGCTCAAAGACAGCAGAGATGGTGCTTAAACATACCAGGTATGTTTACTGAAAGAATAAATATTTATTGAAAGAAATTCTAGAATGCTTGGAATTGTGTTTAGAACACTGTAGTTGCTCCATAAATATTTGTTAAATGAATAAAAATGCATTCCTTTTCATTCAGTTCTGATAGCAATACGTTATCATTACCACCTACTTGGAATATCTCAGAATACCCTAAATCCAAGTTTCTCCCTTTTCAAATATCCAAAAGCAAAAACACCAAATGCATTATCCCTAAACAATTAGCATCTAACACATGGGTCAGCAAACTCTTTCTATAAAGGACCATATAGTAAATAAATTTCAACTTGGTAGGTCATATTTTTTACCATTTTATTGCAAAAGTAGCTACAGACAATATATATAAACAAATGAGCATGTATGTGTTCCAATAAAACTTCATTTACAAAAATAGGCAGTGGATAGGATTTGGCAGTAGTTTGCTGAGCCATGATTTAATAGCTATTTTGAAGTTCACAAAGCATTTTCATAAACTTTATTAGATTCATACAACAATGCTATAATGTTCTTGTGCACTTGTTCAACAAACTGCAATTGACCTAATATGTGCCTGGAATTGAATTATGTACTGAGGGATAGGATAGGAATGGGGCACAATTCCTATCCTAGTAGAAGAACTCATCATCAAATATCGAGAGAGAAGCCTGTAAACATGAGGCAAGCATGCAGTAGGATAAACACTACTTTAGCAGTGCACAAAGACTGCTAAGAGAACAAAGAGTAGGTGCTATATATCTTGTCCATGTTTTGTGCTACAGTACTACATAGGTCTTCAATAAACGGATCACAGAGGTTATTAGGACTGTCCAGAGATAATTCATTAAACTTCAAATTCCACTTCTCCCAAGGTGCTTATTTATCATTTCAACTGTATTTTTCCAGTGCTAATGCAATTCTTTTAGACCAGTAGCTGAGGGTAAGCAGCCTACCCTCACTGTGTCTTCTCCAATACTTGTGGGCTTAACCCGTGGTCTAGGTCCTATTCACACACTCTTCTCAGGCCTAATCCTTGGCAGAAAGCATACACCTTGCTCCTGAAGAGCCAACTTTAGCATCACGAATGTTGATTTTGGAGTCAGAAAGCTCAGACTCTATCATCTACTAACATAAAAATATTGGGGAAACACCTTTCATCCTCAGTTTGCTCACCTACAAAATAAGAAATGATAATAGCCACTACGGAGGAATTTGTAAGAATTAAATGAGACAAAATTGTCAAGTACCTGCTTGTAGGTAGTCACCACCTGCTTGCTTTCCTTGCTGTTCCTATTGCATAAGCACATTGCACAGGGGATCCGATCTCATTCCAGAGCTGTTCTGTGTACTTCTGCCTCCTGCCAACTAGACAGTCAGGGTCTGAGCAGCTCCTAATTTTACCTGTGCCCCTAACCTGATTTCTGATCCCTGATTTATGTCTAAGAAAACTAAAATGAATTATGTAGACTGAAAATATTAAATTTGTTATGCAATCAAAACAAATAATATAAGCTAATAGTAGCAATGTCATGATTACTAGTAGCAGCTTAATTTGTTCTTACTATTTACCAAGCACTGTGCTCCCTGTTATATGTATTATCTCTTTCAATCACTACAGTAATGGTATGAAGAAAGCACCGTTATCTGTAATACTATTCCAGTTTTAAAAATGAAAACTATGAAGCTTAAACACTTGAAAAGGTTAAGTAAAATAACTCCGGCAAGTCGTAGACTTCTCTAGGCAGCTACTCTTAAAAATAACAACTCAATTGCTTCTCAGACTTTTGGCTAATTTCAAGTATAAAAATAACAACTCAAATAATTTGTGAGTTTGTCATTCCATCATAAAAGCTCTTTACATAACAAACTTGAGATAGTGAGCCCATACTTGGCATATATATGTATACGTATACATACATATCTCAGCAAATATATAGACTCAATATCATACTTTCTAAACATAGAGCTAATATGCCACTCACAACACACAAATGATTTCACTGATGACTACACCTAAAAAAATTATTTTCAAGAAGCATATTCTCATTCTTTCCTTATTTTAACCTTACTGTTTTTTTTTTAATTCAATTAAAACTGCTCTGTGCTGCCATCTTGGTGTCTTTCAGATCCATACATTTTGTCCACTCTTCTTCCAGTTTTCTTCAAAGAAATACAGAAGCATTCTTACTTTCCATTTATTAGCACCTTAAACACACACACACATACACACACACATACACACACATGGTCTATTGGCCTTTAGTTTTCTTTTTGTACTGTTCTTGTCTGGTTTTCAATATTCTGGTAATGCTAAATTCAAAATTACCTGGGAAATGCTCGCTCAGATTTTCTAGAATAGATTGTGTAGAATTATGATTAATTCTTTAAGAATTTGGTCAAATTCTCCAGTGAATCTTCTGGTCCTGGAGATTTCCTACTGTGACTTTAAAATTATGAATTCAAATTCCTTACTAAAGGGAGGTTCAAATGATCTGTTTCATGTTGGGTGAATTTGTGGTAGTTGTGTTTTCACACATTTAATGTCCATTTAATCTAAGCTGGTAAATTTATATGTTATTGCCTATAGTATTCCTTTACTATATGCTTGATGTCTGCAGGGTCTGTTGTGATACCCCCTATTTCATTACTGATAATAGTAATTTGTGTTTTCTCTCTTTTTTATCTTTGAGGGGTTTGTCAATTTTATTCATCTTTTAAAAGAACCAGTTCGTTCTTTCATTAATTTTTTGGTCTTGCTTTTTCCTGTCTTCATTTTCATTGATTTTTATACATATCCTTATCACATCCTTCCTTCTGCTTGTTTGGAATTTTTGTTGTTGTTTTACTTATTTTTCTATATTTTTAGGTGGGTGCTTAGATTTGAGACCTTTCCTCTTTTCTAATGTATGGAGTCCATGCTAAAAATTTACTGCTCAGTACACTTGAGCCAAATCTCACAGATTTTGATAGGTTGTAGTTTAATTTTCATTCAGTCAAATGTGTTTGTTGTCCTTTGAGACTTCCTCTATGACCCATGTTGTTAATACAGTCTGCTTATCTCTTTCCTTTAACTGGTGAACTTAGACTATTTAATGTAATTTTTGAAATTTTAGGGCTTACATCTGACCTTTTTTTCTGTTTGTTCTCTCTGTTGTTTATTTTATTTTTCCTTCCTTTCTGTGGGTTACTTGAACAGTTTTCAGAATTCTATTTTGATTTATCTATACTGTTCTTAGTGTATCTATAAGGCTGCTCTAGTCATGTCATTATGTATGCATAATTTATCACAGTCTACTGTTGTCGTTTTGCCAGTTCAAATGGAGCATAGAAACTTATCACCCTAGCTGCCACGGACAGGGCAAAAGCCGCCACGGGCAGGACAGGTCGCCCGCGAATGGAGCGCAGCCAGCCACCGGCAAACTGAGAGCCAGCCATGAATGGAAGCAGAAGCCGCCCACAAGCAGGGAAGGCCGCGCCTGAGCAGTGACCAGTCTCGGCGCGTTGCCGCAGCAGGGGGGAGGGGAGTATGTAATAAAATAAATAAATCAAAAAAAAAAAAGAAAAGAAACTTATCACCCTTTATGTCATTTTAGCTTTCCTAAATTTATTATATATAATTGCCTCATGTATTTCCTCTAAATACATTAGGAAAACATCATACAGGGTTTTTTTGTTTGCTTAAGTATTCCAGCTTTGACTATCAAACATAATTTAGAAAACTCAACGGGAGAATGAGAGTATATTATATTTACCCATAATACTCCTTATCATATTTTCTTCCTAATATTCCAAAAATCCTTCTTAAAATGTTTTCTTTCCATTTAATGAACTTCCTTTAGCCATTCATTTAAGGTAAATCTGCTGGCAACAAATTGTCTTAGTTTTCATTATCTGAGAATGTCTTAATTTCCCTTTCATTCCTTAGTATGTTTTTTACTGGATATAAGATTCTGAGATGACAATTCTTTACTTTCAGCATTTGAAAAACATTGTGCAACTTCCTTATGGCTTCTTTGGTTTCTGATGAGGAAAGTTATTATTTTAATAATTTTTCAATTATAGGAAAGGTGTGATTTTTTCTTGCTTCCTTCAAGAATTTTTCCCTTTGTCATAATTTTTAGAAGTTTGACTATAACATATCTTGGTTTTGATTTCTTTGGGTTTTTCCTACTTGAGGTTTGCTCAGCTTCTTGAACCTGTAAGTATTTGTCTTTTGTCAAATGTTGGAGTTGTCAGCCTTTATTATTTCAAGTGCTTTTTCATCCCTGCCATCTCCCCTCCTGTGACTCCAATAATACAAATGTTAAATCTTTTGTTATAACTCCACATATCCTTGAGACTCTGTTCATTTGCTTTGTTTTGATTTGGTTTGATTTTAGTTTATTTTCTCTCTTTCAAATTAGGTTATATCTCTTATTCTATCTTCCAGTTTAATGATTCTTTACTCTGTCCATTTTATTCTGACGGTGAGTCCATCCTGAGGGATTGTTTTATTATTATATTTGTCAGTTCTAAAATTTCCATTTATTTCTTCCTTATAGCTTTGATTTCTTCCATGAGACTTTCTATTTTTTACATTTGTTTCAAGCCTGTTTTTGTTTCAAAATTGCTGGTCAAAGAATTTTTATGGTGGCTACTTAGAAATCTATGCCAGATATTCTAACATTTCTATCATTTTGGTGTTGGCATCTGATTGTCTTTATTTATTCAGTTTGAGATCTTCCTGTTTTTTTATATGGCAAGTGATTTTTATTGAAATCTGGACATTTCATACTATGTTTTTTTACTCTGGATCTTAGCCACAACTTCTGTTTTAGTGGCCTCTCTGTGACACCTCTCCAGCAAGGGGGTAGGGCACATTGCCTGTTACTGCTAGATGGAGGTAAAAGACCAGGTTCCCCACTTGGCTCCCATTTACGATGAGCAGATTGGTTCTTTATGACTGCTGCACAGAAGTGGGAGTTCCAGCTACCCATTGTGGTCTCCACTGAACCCACAGTGGGTAGGGCCTTATTACTGGTATGCACTGGTGAAAGCTCTGTGTCTCTACTAGGTCTTGCCTGATACCATCCTAGTGGGGAAGGTGAGGGGGCACCTCATTACTCTCAGGTGGGTGTGGGAATCCAGGCTACCACTAATGGTCTCCATTGACACTGTTTGGGGGAGGGGCCTTGATACTGCCCAGCAGAGATCAGGTCCCAGCTCTTTGCTTGGTCTTTTCTGATACCACTCCTAGTGGTGTTGAGTGCCTCAATTACTGTCTCAGGAGGGTGAAATTCCGTTCCCCTCTTGGACTTTGCTGGAATGGGTAAGGGTGATGCCACAGTTTTCTCTGTGCTGTTTGACTGGAGTAGATGGTTATAGTCTAAAACTTTCCAGTCTTGCTCAGTGGCCCCTTTCCTGGTTCTTTGCCAAAATGAGAAGGTTATGGGGGAAGGGGGGTTCTTTTGTCTGTGTCGATTGGTGTTTCTTGGTTTCTGGTGTCTTCAGCTTTAAGACCAGGATATATGAAACAAAATGAAAATGAAAACCCAGGAAACATCCACCATATCATTCCTTGGCTCCCAAGGTCTCTAACCAGCCTGCTTTCTTCTCTCTAACTTTGAGAGTATTCTTATGCTGGTTTTATCTATAATATCCAGGATTTTTGGTTTACTTAGTGGGACGAATAGGGAAAAGAATGTTTACTCCATATTCCCTAAGGTGAAACTCCTGGGAAGCTGTTAATAATATGGATATCTGGGTCCATACTTAATCCATCAGGAATGTGGTCTGGGAATCCACAGTTTAAAATCTCTCCAGGTGATTTCAATGTTTAGCCAATGTTGAGCAACATACATAACAGGTGTTTTGTGTTTTGTCTAAAGTAAAAACTTGCTATTAATCTGCAGCTAATAGCTGTTATGAAGAATCAGAGACCTAGTTCTGTATTTTTCCCTGAGAGGTCAGAAAGTAGGATATATTCGAACGCAAATTTGTCCCATTTTTATTGTTGGTACAGAAATATTTTTAAAAATTACTGCACGGGGTATATTGTAAGTCCATCAGAATCAATCTAAGGGTCCAAGGCAGCTTGCAGTAACTAGTTTGCAACTTTGTGGCTAGTCACATGTGTTCTGAAAAACTAACAATCTATTCGTTCCCTTATGTTCTCACAGCTCCTGTCCAAATTGAGAATGTCAGGCCTGGATCACTCACACCTTTCTCCTGAGCAACCACCTTCAGTCTCCCTGTCTTTTTATCATCACCACCATTGACTGGCTCAATATATAGCTTCTTAGCTAAAACAAGCAAACAGAAAAATCTTCAATAATTTCCATTTGCTTAATAAATAAAATCCAGCATCCTAATCATTGACACTCAAAATTCTCACCATGTAACTCCAGCTGACTGTTCCTGTACAAACAGACAAATTCTGGTAATATTTGACCTTCTGACCCATTTTGCATTTTCCCACATCTGCATTCTTTGTCTGGAGTGTTCTCTTTTTCATCTTGTCCTTTCCAGAATCCTGCTTGAAAGCATAAATTAACGTCTTTATATGGATGGCTCTCCTGTTGCCTCAAAAAGAGGTGATATTCCCATCCCTGAGTTTAAAAGGACTTCATAAATATCACTTTAATGATAGTAATGATATACCATCCTGCAATTAGTTCATGCTTTTCACTTTCTACTATGTTTTATATTTCTCAAAGGCAAGGATCTCCTATACCACCAACACAATGCCAAGCACATAACAGGTATATTTGCTATTAACCAAAAATACCACTCACTAACATACAATAAGCATGTCCCTTAAGAAGTTGCTCAGTTTTAGACTTAATCACACACACGCACATTTATGCACACACATAGAAAACAAAGATATTTGACAAATACAAACAAGAAGTTTTCCCTTCCAACCAACTTTTTCAGGTCTATATTATTTTCTAAAACCAGGTTGATTTTTAAAAGCGCCATTATTCTTCTGGAAGAGACAAATTTATAACTTCTTACTGTAGAAGAGTTTTCTCTATCTGATTCAAGTGGATGTATACTATTTTGCTCTGAGGTTTCAGAAGTTCAAAAATTTGATTTTCCTCGCAGGCCAGAATCTCATGGGGATGATAAGCATCCTATCTTTTATTGATTTTATGATAACAGTCCAGTTTCCTCAAAATATGTCATACTGTCTCTTGAGGCACTGTGCCTTCCATTAATTGAATTATTGACCACATTCAACATATTTAAGAGGATTAAGAAGGTTCTTGAAATCATGCCATTATAAGGAATAGTTAAAATAACTGGCCTGCTTAGATTGGAAAACATGAAACCAGAAAGATTAAATTTATCTTGTATAAAGTCTGGGACCATAAAGTGTTAAAATCTGCATAGAATAAAGCCAGGAAATTTCTACAGCCAGTAGGTTAGTCTTCCAAATAAATATATTTCTTCAGAGCAATTTATTAAATCACTTCCTTCTAAAAGTCACAACCAAATTTGAACAAAATGACATTTAAAAATTATTCACAGTGACTTTTTCACATAGATCAATTCCATATTTCTCTTAGGCTTATATTACCTAATCTATCTTCTTTTTGCTTTACTCTTGAATTAAAACCACTTCAGGACATTTGCCTCAATGTATCCTGAATTAATTAATGAACTGATTCATTACTTTAAATATTTGCGTAAACATTATTTAAAGATTCACAAAGCACTATACTAGGTACGGTGAGAAATTTAACACAGGAACATTGTCCTCAAGAACTTATAGTCTACCATGAGATTTAAGACAAAATAAAGTGTTTTCAGAGATGTAAAGAAAGCATTAAGACTTCTATTCACAGTTAAAATCTTACTTCTCACAAAATATCCATATTGCATTCAATTACAGAAAAAATAATAGAACAAACAAACAAATACATAGCCATATGTGCAAACAGAAAGAGGGTAAAAATATGGGAGAAACTCCAGAAAGATAGTTAAACAATTTGGACGCTTCAAATGGAAGTGATAGATGTAGAAAGCATTGCTGATAATTAGCCTTCCTAGACAACAGCAATAACTAATTGAAAAATGCAATAAAAAGAAGTCTCAATTGCAAAAGCATTAAAACAATTAAAAGGGATAAAACACTCAGGGATACACAGAACAAAAAATGGTTAGTGAATTTATGGGAAAAACTATAAAATCGACTGAGAAAAGCCTTATCCTTAAAGGAGTCACTTTCACTCTGTGGGTCCCATTTTCAAAGCTTCTAATTTTGATGATTCCAGCTTCTTTCCTTTGTTTCCCCAGTCCTAGGAATGGTGTCTGCTTCCTGACATTGCTGCCAATGTGATACCTCAGGTTCTATTTTACCTTCTCTGTTACCTGGTTACCAACTTTATACCTACTCAAATAAGGGGTGTGGTTTCCAGGTCCCAACAGGACACTAATTAATAGAAAAATATTTGAGATCCAATTTTGTCTTTGGATTCTTCTCTAAAAACTATATTTTCTAACAGGACCTCAAAGTATTTTTATTACTCATTTTGGCAATTCATTTATTCAACATCTATTGAGTATCTATAAGGTGCCAGGTACTGTGTTGAATGCTTGAGGTACAAAGAAGAGTTAGATCTAGTTTCT
>PVKH010043750.1:0-10683 GCA_004027955.1 Chaetophractus vellerosus | reverse complement strand
AAGAAACATGGGTTCATAGACAGACATGTACACCAGAGGATGGGGAAGGACCAGAGCCCTGGGAGGAAAACTTTCATCCTTTCTAACTACCCCCCACCCTGTTTTTGTTGTTTTTGTGTCCATTCGCGGGATAATTCTCTGTGTCTGTTTCCTGCCCTCTCCTCTCATCCTTCTCCTCCTGTCTTCACTGGGATTTGATCCTGGGAACCTCCGATGTGGGAGAGAGGCATCGTACCACCTGCGCCACCTTAGTTCTTAGTTTTGCAGCACGTCTCGTCTTGGATCTCCCTTGTGTCACTCTCCTGTTACGTCATCATCTTGCTGCATGGCTCGGCGGGGCCTGGCAGTGCACCCATGCACGGGGCCTGGCAGCCCGCATGCCTTCTATATTTTTCTTTATTTTTACCAGGAGGTCCCGGGGATCGAACCCAGGTCCCTCCATATAGGAGATGGACTCCCAACCATTTGAGCCACATCTGCCCCCCCCCCCAAAAGGTGCTATTTAAATACCAGTCGATATCTGCATCTGGGGATTCGGAACAACGATAACACGATGTTGAAGTCAAGGGATGGGGAAGGCCGACAGGAAAGGCCTGTAGGAATACCAGCTGCCTCTGACGTCTCATTAGATTAGGCTCCAAAATTCATTTCCAAGTCATTTGCTTGGAAACCAAAATTTATTTATGCATAGAAACAATGTTCTACATGGTGGTTCTTTTAGTTTGCTGAGTTGCTCAAAGCAGATACCATAAAACAGGCTGGCTTTTAACAATGGGAATTTATTAGTTTACAAGCTTAAAATTTTGAGACTGAGAAAAATGTCTAATCCAAAGAATCATCAAGACGGTGCTTTTTCCTGAAGACCAGCTGCCAGCAATCCTGTGTATTAAAAACACAAATGAATTTCAGACAGATTTGGGTAGACGCACATTTTGCACTCTTTTGCTTGTGTTATTCAGTTCTTCAAAGTAAAAAAAATAAAAAGAGAAAAGAAAAGAAACATATGCACATCCTGTTGGTCACCCCTCCTTTCTGAGCTCTTAGAAATCTCTTTTAAACTGTCCTCTTTCCCTTTTCATTCATGGATGCTACCTTCGTTCAGGCCCTCATCCCCTTCTTTCCAAAGCATGGTTTTCAGACTTATCACAAAACACTTCCTTCCAACAAAATCCATATGGAAACCTAGTTTATAAACAAAGAGAGCTGCTTGTTTTATTCACAATGGCCCAAAACTGAAGGCAATCAAGATGTCCTTCAATAGATGAGTAAATAAACCGTGGCACACACATACAATGGAATATTATTCAGTGAGAAAAAGAAATGAGCTGTCAAGTCAGGAAAAGACATGGGGGAACCTTAAATGCATATAGCTAAGTGAAAGAAGCCAGCCTGAAAAGGCTACCTACTATTTAATTCCTACTATATGACATTCTTGAAAAAGTAAAACTATAGAGACAATTTTAAAAATCACTGGATATCAGGAGTTCAGGGAGGGGAGGAGAGGGATGAATAGGTGGCGCACAAGGCATTTTTAGGTTGGTAAAACTATTCTGTCTGATACCGTAACAGTGGATACATGACACTATACATTTGTCAAAACCCAGAGAACTGTACACAGAGTGAACCCTAATACAAACTATGGACTTTAGTTAATAATAATGTATCAATATTAGTTCAACAATTTTAACAAGTTGCAAATACTAATGCAAGATAATAAGAATATGGGAAATTATGTGCAGAGAGGGGTGTCGAGGGGGTTTGGGGAAAGGAGGGAAAGATATAACAACTCTGTTCTTTTTGTGCAATTTTTTTGGAAACTTAAAACAGCGCTAAAAACTAAAGTCTATTAAAAATAGAAATTAAATGTAAAAAAAAAAGAGAGATGTTTTATTTGAAGCAGGAGAGGTGGCTGGATCCCGCTGGCTTACCCTCTGCCTCCATAATTCATTTATTCAGTAAATGTTAATTGAAAACCACTGGCCTAGTCTAGCCACTCAATCTCTTGATTGGCTTCCTGGCATCAGTCATTTGGCTTTAAAATCTACAACCCAACCTAATAGTAGAATTAATTTTCCTAACCCAGATCTGATCTTATCACCACTCTTTCCAGAAACTTTTGTCTCCTCATTGTCATCTGATTGAAAATTTCCTATTTTAAACACATTCAAGTGTACAATTCAGTAGTATTAATTACAGTCACAATATTGTACTACCATCACCAATATCCACTACCTCTACTTTTTCATCATTTCAAACAGAAACTCTTCACTCATTAAGAAATATTAAGCTATACCTCTCTCCCCACCACCACCACCTCACATTACTCTAACTTCTTTTTTTTCAATTTTTATTTATTTATTTATTTTATTATACATCCCCCCCTTCTGCTTGTTCTTGCTGTGTTCATTTTTCTCTGTGTTCCTCTGTGTCTGCTTGTCTCCCCCTGCTGGGGCAACCTGCCGAGTCATCTCACCGGTGCGGTGGCCCACCTGCTCACGGGGGCTCACCCTTGCTCGCAGGGGCTTGCTTTTTCCCACGGGGGCTTGCCTTTTTGCCCGTGGCGGCGTGTCCTGCCCATGGCGGCGTGCCCTGCCCATGGCGGCTTGCCTTCTCGAGGCAGTCTGCCCGTTCGAGGAGGCCCCGGGGACCTAACCCGGGCCCTCCCATGTGGTAAACCAGTGCCCTACCCACTGGGCTACAGCCGGCCCCTAACTTCTAAACTATTATCTGTCTCAATGAATTTTGCTTCTTCTAGGTGTAAGTTCATACAATATTTGTCCAGCTTGTTTCATTAAACATGATGATGTCTTCAAGTTTCATCCATATTGTAGCATGTATCAGAACGTCATTCCTTTTTATGACTGAATAATATTCCACAGAGTGTATATATGACATGTCCATTTGCTTTTGATTGTGCTATTCTGTCTGCCTGGACTGCTCCTTCCCATTATGGTATTTTACTTTTTTTTTTTTTAAATGTAGCTATTGCCTCTTTGGTTAAACCTCTCCTGTCTACCACAGCCCTCCTCCTCTCAAACTGTGTATTGATGATTAGATGCCCATGTTTCTGGTTAGAGGTGTTGCTCAAAGGCAGGCATCTTTCTTTTATTCGTCTTGGTATCTCTAGCATCTAAGGTCACTAATGTGCAGTTGATTAGGAATGGCAAATTGAGTTTATTTCACAGATCAATTCCTATTGATTGGTAGTGGTTGTCTGGAATGTTGTTTTCAGAAAGACACACTGTCTCATCTAGATTAAATGGGAAAGTACCGGGTTAACTAGCAATGTCTGCCGCGGGCCAGGGTGCAGGGAGTGACAGCATGCTTCTTATGTATGTGTCCTCTGGCAGTAAATAAATGTTTCATGATAAATAAATGAGTGAATATATTTCTTTAGAATTATGAAATCTAGGCTCTTTAGTATTTCAGATAACCTTTCCCTTCAGTCCAGCTGGGAATTCCAATAAAGGTTTTTGATGAATTCCCAGGAGAAACTGGCTGGCTGAAGTAGAGATGGATATTCTCCCATCTGACTGTTGAATCATCAGTTCTTCCTTCAAGATCTTCAGCTGATTGAATGAGATTTCTCTCATTGCTGAAGGCAATCTCCTTAGTTGATTGGAGATGTAATCATCCAAAAATGCAATCAACTTGCTGATTATTTAAATCCAGGAAATATCCTCACAGTATCAACCAGGCCAGTGCTTGCTTGATCAAACAACTGGACACCATAACCTGGCCAAGTTGACACATGAACTTAACCATCACAGTGGGTATCAAAGGATTATCACCCAGTGGGATTTCTGGAATGGAATATGGCTTGGGGTTCCTTGAAGGAATAGGGGGTGGCTTATGTTCAAGTCTTACATTTTTAAGTCAGAACATGGCCCATGGTATCCGCCATTTCACCCAACTAAGAAGAGCTGTTTGACATTAGAGATAATGGAAGTTTCAAATCATCCTGGACAGCTTAGAGATGGCACTAGCATTATCTTAACTGGTGAGATAAGCCTGCATTTTAAAGCCCTTGTTCCTTGGGGTCCTTCCCTGACTTTAGCACCAACAAATCAGGATACTCCCAGCCACTCAGGGGAGCAGTGGATGGGCTTCCTCTGTTAGATCGTTGCAAGCAGAAATTCAGTTTCTCTCAGGTCTGCTTGTTAAACCCAGATAGCGAACCATCTGTGCCCAGAGTTTTCCCAGGTTGCAAACTTAATCCAGGCAAGATGTACTGTTTTGCAAACTCTGCAGCTATTAGTTTCCCTGCTGATCACACTTCAGGGTGGTGGGATGTTTTTCTAATGGTAAACTATCTTTAAACTTGAGTCATTTAAAATGTATGCTATCAGCAGTGTTCAGAGGAAACGTATTAGAGCTGACCAAGCAGAAAGGACTCTGGAAATCTCTTTGCCTCTGCTCTGTTATCCCACTGTCCTATTCTCCTTTTACAAAAATAGAATTTAACCTTCAAGAAAGATGGTCTGGAAATTTTCTCTGTGCCTTATCAGTGGTTTCACCAGAAGCTATTCTTGCTTCCTCTGCTTGCCTAAAGTCAGGAGGTATCATTTTTACATGAATCTGAGGATGCCAAGGATGGTCCTGAATATTTTCAATGTAAATAAAGACCAGACAGGGCTCCTCCCCCCTCATTCAGGGTGGTACAACTGCCCCATGGATGTTCTAATCACTGGTCTCATTTACAGTGATGTCTCCTGCCACCCTAGGAAAAGTACATGAAGGCTTTCTGAGGCTGTGTTAGGGATGAAATTTGATCACACATTCTCTGGTGCCTAGGGAGGTTAAACTTTTTATATATTTATTGGCCATTTGTACATTATCTTCTGTATTTTGCATGTTCATGTCTGGCCTGTTTTTCTATTTCTTTGATTGTATTTTTCAGATACTCCCTCTTGAACAAGGGTTGGAAAACTATGGCCTCCTGGCTGGCTGCCTCTTTTTGTAAATAATGGCTTATTGGAGTATGTCCATTCACTTATGTATTGTCTGTGGCTGCTTTCTGTGCTACAGGGACAGAGTCAGAATAGTTGTAACAGAGGCTGAATGCTTTAAAATTGTTACTACCCGGCCCTTTACAGAAAGTTTGCAGACCCTTGCTCTTGATAGTTTGACTGTTTCTAGTACTATAACAATGCAAATTAAACCACAAAGAGATAGCATTTCACATTTTATCATAAAGCATAAAATGATAAAACGTGGGAAACACACATATACAACAAAGGGACATGTGCATACATGCTCACTGTAGCACTCTGTGTCATAATTTTTTTTTTAAAGATTTATTTATTTTATTACATATCTCCCCTTTCCCCCGCTGCGGCGACGCGCTGAGAGTGGTCACTGCGCAGGCGCGGCTTTCCCCGCTTGTGGGCGGTCTCTGCGTCCGTTCACGGCCGGCTTTCAGTTCGCGGGTGGCTGGCTGCGCTCCATCCGCGGGTGACCTGCCCTGCCCGTGGCGGCTCTTGCCCTGTCCGTGGCAGCTTTTTGCCCTGCCCACGGCGGCTCTGGCCCGCCCATGGCGGCTTGCCATTCTCAAGGCAGTCTGCCTGCTAGGAGAGGTCCCCGGGAATCGAACCCGGGGCCTCCCATGTGGTATGCCGGCACCCTATCCACTGGGCTATCGAGCCGGCCCCTGTGTCATAATTTTTAAACTGGGTAATATTTTCACCAGGAAAACAAGATGCAAATTTTGCTATATGCAAACTACTATGCTATTTGCTAAACTATTTTTTGAAATTTTACATGGTTATAAACTTTCAAAACCTAAAAGTTGAGGGGGAAAAAAAAGCAAGTTGTGGAATGATATGTACCATAATAGCATGCTATTTATATAAAATTTGAAAATATGCAAACTCAATCCATAATGTGTGGAATAAGGATACATAATGAGCTAGACTAGACTACAAAGACTGGTAGGCTGAGGGCTGGAGAAGGAGGTGACGATGACTTTCATGTTGGTTTACCACCAAGGCTGGATGAAAAATACCAAGGCTGTGTGGAGATGAGCATGGAGTCTCCTCCCCAGGAACTTCCTTATTTCTCAAGGACTCGTGCCCAAAGTTCTGTGGTTTCAGCATCACTCAAAGAGGGAAGAAACCCCTGGGTGAGAGGACCCCTTAACTGTGGGCCCACGGCCTTTAATATCATTTTAGGCTGGGGGTCAGTGTATTATACAGGAATTGCTTGCTGCACTACTGTTACAGTCGTCCACACTTTATTTCTTGCTGAAGCATGAGACCTATTCAAGGATCCTGTTCGATGGGGCTGACCAAATTCAGCAAAGTCATCACCTCTAGGGTGTGGGAACAGGAGAAAAGAGTATCAAGAAGGCATATCAGGTTTATGTCCATGCCTATAATATTTTATTTCTTTAAAGGATATGAAAAATGTGACAAAAGGTTATGATTTGATTAATCTGGGAGCTGGGAATATGTGTGTCTCTAGGGAGGAAGGAAGTTGGGGGACAGAGGAGGACCAGAGTTTCTCAGTGGAAAATGAGAATATCTGTTTTGAAGGAGAAAAGACTGGTGGGAGATAGCACCCAATTTAGGCTGATATGCCTACTGTCCCCTATTCAAGAAATATTTGTTGATTGGGTGAATTCAACACATTTTTATTGAGCATAATGTGCTAGGAACTGTGGTTGGGACACAGAGACCACAGTTCCTGGTTCTAGCACCCAGTCCAGTGAGAGAGAACACACGCCAACAGCTGATGGTCACGCAAAGCAGAATGGAAACAGTAGCACCACACAAGCACTAGTAAATTACTGTGGCAGCATCCAGGGAGAGCCGGTAAATCTGGAGGGAGGGAGATGGGGTCAGAGGATTCTTTAAGCAAGGGGTATGAACTCAGCCCATGAGACACAAAAGAATTTCTATGGTAGAAGATGAGGAAGGGATTCCAAATGAGGAAACCCTTAGGGGATTGAGCTAAGCATAGCCTCGATGAAAAGGATGGAAAACAGGGCTGGACTCTGTGTGTGTGTGTGTGTGTGTGTGTGTGTGTGTGTGTGTGGTCACAGAGCAGAAATTAAGGCCAGATGTAAAGTGTCGGGGAAGGCCTTGGGCTGCCTTTTCAGATTTGACTTCCTCCCTTCGCACGGGAAGCCACTAAAGGTTGGAAAGGTTGGTAAGAACAGTGTGACAGTGACCTGCCCTCACAATTATC
Organism: Chaetophractus vellerosus; assembly: GCA_004027955.1. Taxonomy (NCBI): domain Eukaryota; kingdom Metazoa; phylum Chordata; class Mammalia; order Cingulata; family Chlamyphoridae; genus Chaetophractus; species Chaetophractus vellerosus. The sequence goes on along the minus strand of PVKH010043750.1, from coordinate 3,495 downwards.
TCCCGAATGTGAGGGAGGGATGGAATAAGTAAGAACGTGAGGCAGGGAGACCTAGTGGAAGGCTGTTGAATCATGTCCCGGTAAGGAATGATGCAAGCCTGTGCTGAGAGGCTTAGGGACACGTGTGAGGGCCCAGAGCCCAGGAGAGCAGGATGTCATGACTGTCCTGAAGGCAGCACTTCTCAGAGGGGCGGTTCTTCCACAACAGCACTCCCTGAGGCAGAGTTGTGGGGCCCAGAGTTGGTCATATGTCTCTGGGCACTGAGAAGGGTTTTCTCCTGGGCTGCAACCCCCTCGTCCTCCCTGGGAGTCTGGTGCAGAGCTATTTCTTAGTACGTGCTCAGGATCTCAGGCCCAAAGAGCAGCAGGAAGAAGATGGATTATATCAGAGACCCTGGAGATTCTTGTTAGTTTTCAGTAGCTGAGATGAAGAGGAGACAAGTTTCCAGAGCTGTGGAGCCACCATGAGCCCAGACAGGGGATCTGTCCTGAACCCTGCCTCGATGACCAAAAACCAGCAGGCAGCCCGGAGGAGCAGGGAGAGCCAGGAGAGGGCCTGGGGATACCTGAGCTCTTTTGTTAGCTGTTTCCTTCTGCTGTGTGACTTGAGACAACACCCACTGTCAGTGGCCTCAGCCATGAAGGGAAGGGGTGGAATCAGATTATTCCTTTGTCAGGATATTTTGGTTCCAAACAACAAAAATTGACTTTGGTAAATGTAAGCAAAAAAGAAATCTGTTATTAGGATATCTGATAGTCCACAAAATTGAAGGGAAGACTTGGAGAAGCTGGCTTGATAAAGGACAGGAACCAGGACAACTTCAGAGTCCAGTTGGCAGACTTTCATCAACAGTCTTATCTGGGGGCTGCCCCTAGAGTGAAGGAGCACTGGCTGCCTTCCCCCAGCCTTGTTCACTCTTATGAATACCATGGTCTGGCCTCCCTAGCCCTGATCACAAAGTAGATCAGGGCACACTGACTGATGTTTCTTCCAAGCCACATACTCGGGGGGAGGAAATGTGATTCCCAAAAGAAAAGTGGGGTGGTATAACCCCGGGAAGATAAACGAGATGCTGACTGGCCAAATCCTTTTCAAGTTCAAAGTTTCCATGGAACTCTAAAATTCAATAACCTGATCTGTAGCAGGGGTGGATCGTGGCACCTCAGAAATGAGGGGCCATTAACCCTTCCCTCTCTCCAGTGGAGTGGAGGGGTGGTAGATGGTGGATGGTGAGGGGTTGGCAGGAGGGTTAAAGGGATAGCAGTAGAGTGGCTTCAAGATGAATGGCCACTGCTTGGCAGGCGTTGGGATCTCTTCCCTGTCCCTTTCGAGGGTGCCTTTCTTTAATCAAGGACTGCAACCTCCCTGGCTGCATTGTGAAATTGCTTGCTGGATCCCTCTTCTTCTGAGATTAGAAGATTACAGGTAATTCCAAAAAGTTTCCACGGAGTCCATGCATCTGACAGCCTGGAAAGAGGGCCAAGGAGCTAATATTTTCAAAGGACTCTGGGGGAGAATCCCCCAGAAAATGTTTTCAAATGCTGAAAAAATAAAGTTTAAAAATAACTAAAATTGGAGCCTATGACACATAGACAAATGGAAGCTGAGTTCTCATGAGGACAACCATGAAATCAGGAATTACTCATGATAAAGGGAAGAGTCTTTGTGGGTTTCCAAAGAAGCTTCAAACCTAGGACTGAAATGCAAGCTCTAGTGCCAGGCATGGCTGGGGATCTGGAGAAGGTGGTTTGAATCACCACACGTCACTTGATCCAAGGTCTTGAGGCAGGGCATCGTCATAGCCTGAGACCACCAAACTCTATCTGAGGAGACCCTCTGAAGGAACTAGAGTGTCCGAGGCTAGTCAAACCTGAAAACAGTGTGTTTAAACTCAAACAAAGGCATGAACTGGAAAGCATGTAGGAAGGGGAGGTTGCTGTGACTCCAAATGTAACTAGGAATGGGGGACACAAGGATTAGACTGAAGAGTTCCAGTGCACTCACAGTGAAAAGGCTCCATTTCCAAGTTATTTTCATCAGGTAGATCCTCTCTGCCCTCAATCAATAATCTATGCACATCTCTGTCTTGACACATGATCCATCTTGGTCAACAGACCCTACACCACGACCAAGGATGACCCTGGGTTGACTAAGATCAGTTTGGATCAGAAGAGAGAATCAAATAGGTGGGGCTTGAAACTTGATCTAGAGGAGAGAAATGGAAGGAAGCCAGAAGGTTGGGTTAAAGCCATGGGAACAGTGAGATACAACCTGCACGCATAAAGCTTGGCCGGCAGAGAGCAAGATAGTACCCCTACATTAACTCTGCTAATATATGCTATATTTATGTGACAGTATTTTGCGAAACAGTAGGTTCACTGGAAGCATGTGCATTTTGGGTGAGCTTTATTTGTTTTTCTTTTTCTTTTTTTTTTTTTTGTAGTATTTAGTTATAATTTACTTATGTCGTAATTTATGTCAGTGCCTTTCACGTCTGTCTGGGCCAGGAGATTTTAAGTTCCTTGAGGCCAAGGATCATGTCTCCTTCATCTTGGCATCCCCAGAATCTGGCACAATCCTTCCCATATGGTCATACCTCAGTCACTGTGGTGTGTTTAATTTTAAGTAGTGTGGCAGTGTGCACCGCACCTGCTGCAAACCACAGCCAATTCTGTGCCCGCTCCCCTGTCACACAGCTCCTGCACACAGGACTCAGAAACATGGCTCTGACCGAGCGCACTGACTTGATTCCCTGACCGTCTGAGTGGCCCTTTGTCCTTTTAGGAGAAGGAAGAGGCACCTGCCCTAAAGAGAGGTGAGTCAGGCAGCTCGAGTGCCTGACCTGACTTTCATCTCCAGCCTGTGAATTTTCAGGCAGCTTTTTTCTCAACAGGACCTCATTAGGGGTGTGGATGAAGACAAGCTTTGCCTGCACCCAGACCTGGGTAAGCACTGGAGCTAGTCACTTTGTTCCAAGGGCTGCACACAGTGAGAGGAATTAGCTGATGGGCGAGGTCTGTGCTTGCGTCCTTAAGGAGCAGTCAGGGCAAGCGGGACGCGCAGGTGTTTGTGGTGGTTCTCCCTGGAAAGTGGCCTGCTGATTGATGCTTAATTCTTTATAGTTTTCTGTGTTGAAAGGATTTTTACTCTAAGCGTGGATTAATTTTACAATCAGAATAATTATTCAGCCACTTTTAGAAAGGTCCGGGGAAGGCTGGGCTCTGAGTTCCCTAAAGACATCCTGCGCAAGACAGCCCCTTCCCCATCCTGCTCCTTCTTCTGCCTCTGGAAGTGCTCACATGTTCACTGACCTCTCAGCAACGTCCCCACATCTCAAGTCCCACCTCTCTGCGGAGAGCTCTGACCACCTCCACCCATACTTCTCCTTGTAAAGTTCACCAATGCCCTCGGGCTGAAATTTTCTCTTATTCTTGTATCCATTGCTTTACAATTTTTATAATTGATTTTGCTATTTTTATATAATTGATTTGTAA
>PVKH010043749.1:0-10680 GCA_004027955.1 Chaetophractus vellerosus | reverse complement strand
TGTAGTAGAAGAAAGTTTTTTGTTCTTTTTGTAGGAAAGTAAGTGGGGGGTAAAAAGTAGGGTGATCTAATGAGCTATTCATAGTATTGGTAAATACATCTTTAATTCTTTCATATAACATATTGACAATTCCTTCCCAACTTCTGTGTTCATCATTGTATAAAACTTTTTTTTTTTTTTTAAAGATTTATTTATTTTATTACATATCTCCCCTTCCCCCCGCTGCAGCGACGCGCCGAGATTGGACACTGTGCAGGCGCGGCTTTCCCCGCTTGTGGGCGGTCTCTGCGTCTGATCACGGCTGGCTTTCAGTTCGCGGGTGGCTGGCTGCGCTCCATCTGCGGGCGACCTGCCCTGCCCGTGGCGGCTCTTGCCATGTCCGTGGCAGCTTCTTGCCCTGCCCCCGGCGGCTCCGGCCCGCCCATGGCGGCTTGCCATTCTCAAGGCAGTCTGCCCGCTAGGAGAGGTCCCCGGGAATCGAACCCAGGGCCTCCCATGTGGTATGCCGGTGCCCTATCCACTAGGCTATCGAGCCGGCCCCTGTATAAAACTTTAAAAAGGGATCTGGCCAAGTACCTCGTCTTATAACAAAAAAGATTCCTTCCAAGTAAACATAAATTTATCAACACTCAAAGTATAACATTTTAACCAAATCAGAAGACTCAACTGCTTTATCTATCATCCAGCTAACATTTCTCTGTGTTGTTTGTTCATGAGATAGAGGGACAGACTCTTTCAAATGCATTTAACTACAGCACTGCCTATTGTACCAGTATGTATTGTCACCAAAAAGAATTGAGTTTAGTTGCACAAAATGTGCTCTTTGTGAAAAAGTACTAGTTCTGTGTGATAACTGACTCCTTTTTAAGAGTACGTATCAGTCATGCTTTTTAATAAAAATGTCACATATATCCAAGTAGAACTACTCTGTAGCCTAGCAATGCTACTAGAAGTGTCAATGAAGAAGGAACATTTCTGTTGCAAAGGCAAGCTCTGTATCAGCATCTAGAGCAGAGGCTGCAAACTGGCTACTGGCAAGCTGTACCTAGCCCATGCTCATATTTTATGTGGTCAACAGTGCTGCTGTTGTTTCACTGAACAAACTGATAACTTCAGATTTGGGTGAATTTACTTAAAAATCCAGATTTCCTGTTCCTCTTAAAAACAAAACAAAACAAAACAAAACAAACAAACAAAAAAAAACTGGCAATACTAGCCCATACATTTTCCACTTTGCAACAAATGCCTAGAGCTGGGTAATGACTTCTCCCTTTGAATATGTCTTGCACTATTTGGATTACCATACTCATCGTAATTTCCTATTGTTTGACACCTGACCTACTTCTTTCATTTGAGTTCCCTACATGTAGTTTGTGGTCCTTGTAGGTATTTGAACTCAAAACCAGTAATATGGAACAAGTGCCCAACAGGAAGTCTTATTGCTCACTTTTTTTTTTTAATCAGAGAAGAAAATGGTCCAGGGTGTACAAAATAATGCAGTGATTAAAATATTTTACCAAGATCCTATTGCACAATTTAAAATCAAATTATTTGGCAAAAATAACATCCTTTTCTTTTTAAGAAAAATATTTATGTCCAAAAATTTTGATTTGGCCTTAAGCTAGGTAGATAGCTTTGGTAGATAAATATTACAATTTATATAAGCCTTGATATGGGAAGAAATGTTATGATTTACATGCTTTTATTTTTGTGTTTTTAAAGTAATTTTAAAACAATATATTTTCAAAACAATTTTTAACTAATGTATGAATTCTTAAACTGATTATCAATGTTTTCACTAAATGTTACTATTTCAAAGCTTGTCAGAATCTGTTCTCTAGCGCCAACAAGGTAAGCGCAAGAAAGTTTTTAAAAAATTACACTCAACATATAGTAATGACTGAATAAGATATTTACCTTGAATTTTAAAAAGTTGAAAATGCAATTTCATTAACAAAGACTTACTGCATCTCTTAGAGTCTTATAAACATGCATACGTGTAAAACAAATACATTGGGGACAATTATTTTAAAACAAAAGGCAGGAGATTCCTTAAAGGTTAATTTCAAGAGTATTTCTTTAATTCTCCTTAAGGACATGGCAAAAGACAGATGTATATATAAAGTCACGAGTCCATTTTATGGCAGTAAGAAGACTTCCCCCACACTTGTGCTTCTACTATAGAGCTGATAAAACTTTTACATTCGAAAGTCAAAGGTTAAATAAAGGAAAGGAAATGTTTTTTGTCAAATAGTCAGGTAACCACTAACAGTCTAAGTGATCAGCAGGAACCTAACTTCTAGTAATCAAATAAAACTAAGGAAACTGCCTTTCCTTAGAAAAACGTCTAATGTCTAGAGGCTGTTTTTCTGTCTGGAAAATTGACACAAAATGTGTAAAATTGAAACATTCTGCTTCTAAGGGATTTTCCCAAAGGAAGAGTGTGAAAGCCCCAAGTTTGGTATGAGTTAAAGGGGTTGGGGTAGGACTACAAAGACCCTAAACATAAATCTGTCTTCTTTATAAAGAGTATTTCATGTTGAACCCTTGGCGACAATTTTAGAGCTGTAAAATTGTGTTAATCAAATTAGGAAAAAAGTTACTTCTTACTTTTTGCTAGCATTAAGTATATGAAAGCAGTTCTAAATACAAACATTGGCAAGATTTAAATCAGTATTATCTCAAGATATTTTTGAAATCTTGGTAAAACTAGGATAGACATATCATAGAGTTAAAACATAACAGTGCTGAATACTCAAAATTAAACATCAACTTTTTAATTTAATAAACCTAAAATCTAATATTTCTTCTAGAAATTGAACAAAATTAATAGAAATAAAGGAATACCAATTTTCAAATATTTTAAATACAAAAAATCCACGAGAAGAACACATCATTTTTATAGCATTGCATCCAAATGTTCTGGCTTAGAATTTTAAGGTAAATCTAAATTACTTTCAGATATTATAATAGCATCATATAGTGAGTGGAAGAAAAGTGGCTTTAAAGTATTATGTGCAAATTTTCTAGCTTAGAACTCTAAGATAGAGCATTTTTTAAAATTAATAAAGTATATAAGTTAGTTAGCAGAGGGCTTAGCTCATAGTAAACAAACTCTAACTGGTGTTCCTATTAATTTATTTTCATTAAGTATTATTCTTATCATCTAAAACCTAAAAGAATATTTGCTACTCAGGAAATTCATATATTCCAGGTAAGAATGTAAGTAACTGATGAAAAAACAATAATCAGAAGAGAAATAATCTTTTGTGTGAAACTTCAGCTTTTAAGGAAAGAAAAAAGTGAACGTGGTTAAAGATATGTTTTATATATATATATTTCTGTGACATATTTATGCTGATATTTTGTCACTTTTTCAACAAATTTTAACCCTAATAAGTACGCGAATTCTAAGACCAGGACACCCTACAAAACTGAATGCAACATTACTTGAAGTCTTTGGTTTGGAACCAGCATAGTTGAAATTTTATCATATATTCTGGAGAACAGCAGAGTCTGTTATGAAGAAAATGGAACTATAATTTAAGAGACTTGATTGTTCCAATCAATACTAGGAATAGCTCATTAGATCACCCTACCTTCTACCCTTCACCTAACCCCTGCCCTCAAAATTACTACTTATTCTGAGTCTTGGTTTTATATTGAAACAAACAAAAAAACTTTCTTCTACTACAGTTTAAAGACACAGTGAAGTCAAATAAATGAATATTGTTGTAAGGGAAGAAAAAGACAGAAAATAAATTTTATGGAATAATAGCATGTGAAGTTTGAAGCTGGGTGGATCCCAGAGAATCCTGTTCTTAAAGCTAATCAATTCCTGTGCATGTAAAACTATTGTAGATGGGACATTTTGATAAGATTCAATTAAGGGACTTTCCTTTTCATTAGTTTACTTTGGTAGGGCATGACCCAGGGTGGGTCTATATCCTCTTACTGGAGTCCTATATAAACAGAGGAATGAAAAGCCACAGACACAAAGAAAAAAGCCACAGAGAAAGAAAAAAATCCTCCAGAAGTTGAAGTCAAAGAACCTGGGAGAGAGAAAAGCCACAGATGGATGATCCTGAAGCTGAAGCAATGAGGTCTGGAGGAGAGGGGAGAGAAGTGGCTGCTGCCATGTACCTGGTCACCCACAGCTGAGCCTGGGGAGAAAGTGAGCCTGGAGGGGAAAGCAGAGATCGGCAGAGCAGCCACTGTGCCTTGCCACGTGACAGGAGTCCAAGGTTGCCAATAACTGACCTTCACTGAGGAAGCATCTCAGGTGATGCTTTGATTTGGACATTTTTCTAAGCCTAAGAACTCTAAGCTTATAAGTTAATAAATTCCATTGTAGAAGCCAACTCATATCTGGTATTTTGCATTGGCAGCCTTTAGCAAACTAAAATACAGCATTTCTCCTAACTGCTTCACAAAACATTCCAACCATGTTGAACATTTCACATTGAAATTACAAGGAAACACTAATATCTGGCTCCAAGATGTTAATGAGAAGGCCACCCCGCCAGCAATATTTTTCCTCTTTCAAAGATCATTCTATTGCACTGTGAACCCAAGTTTCAAAGGTGTGGAATGAAACAACTGTCCCCTTCCCATTCTTAATTCTGCTATACCACAGTCATTAGCTAACTGACTGCCTTTCAAGTGCCTATACTAAAACTGTAAAACATACTAGTAAGATAATTTCCCATTCTGCAAACACACTATATATTTTACCTGAAAAAAGTGATCTGGCTAAATTCTCACTAATTTTGAATATGCTGTTTATAGTTAAAACATCTCAATTTGAGAACAGAATTTTAGAATTTGAAATCCATAAAATTTAACCTTGTTGTAATAGTTGTTTTTAGTAGTCTGATTTACAGATGGTCATATTAGAAGAGGCGCTAACATCATAGCTTTTGGCAGTGCTCCAAACAAGTAGGGTCCATGTAGAATTTGGTAATTAGGAGGATGAACATGAGAAGAAAATTCAGCATACTTTGTATAAAGATGAAACATTGCCTGGGAAAGCCAGGATGAAATTTAGTGAAGTTATTAGTGTCTTTGTTGATTTAAAAAATAGTAATACTTATATAAATACCAAAATGCCTAGCACAAATAAGAACTGTTAAATTTGTAAAAGTAACCTAAATAAGGCCATATTAGTTATTTCTTTACTAATTCAATTTGTTGACCACTTACAGAAAACAAATTAATAACCTTATAGTTAAATTGAGCAAAGATTAGCTTCCTAATGAAAAATTGGGTTCTGAATTTTCTTCACATATTAAAAGGAAATTGAAAGGTGAAGACATCTAAATAAAAATGATAATGTAAAAATGAGAAAACCAGAATATTTAAAGGGGTGTTAAAGTATTTGGACTAGAAGAGAGATTATTTTTCACTTCATAATAACTTGTAATTATAAGCTATTTATTATATTTTCTTATTTTTAGAGTGAACCAGGAAAAAATAATGAGAGCTAAATAAGGTTTTACTTTACTTAAACAAGGTAAAAATGACAATGTAAGGATGAACAGGTAGACATGAAACCAACTAACATCAATGAATTTTGCTTTAACTAAAGTTTCTTGAGAATAGACTAGAAATAGACAAGCCTTAAATAGATTTTCTCAATTTATCTGAATGTGTAGATCTGAATGAACTACATGACACATTGAAATTTTCTTGAAATAGCAATTTCTTCAGAGCATTAGAAGTTGAAACGTGAGTACAAAATAACTACAGATGAAAGAAGTTGTACTCTAACCAAGTAACTATAGTGTATCTTGGTAGAGGAAATTCTTCATGAAAATTATTTGAATTATAGTGAATATAGATGTGCTATAGTGAAAATTTGACATGCTAATTTGCATTATATTATTGATAATGTAAAAACAGTACTTGTAATCTTTAAAGATTATTATTATTATTAAGTGAAAGGTACAGTAAAATAACCACCTAATCACTAGGGCTTGAAGAGTTGGATCATTTAAATACAAAATTTGAGATTATCAATTCCAAAAGCTGATTTTCATATACTTATCCACATTTTTCCAGGTTTCCTTACATAGTTGTCAGCATGCTTGTTGTAAACGTGCTGACCCAGCTTCTCCCTCTCAAAGCCCTCAGTTGTGTTTCAGACTTAACTGGTTGCTTTGGCATGATTCTTAACCTGCACTTACCTATTCTTTCACGGTGTTTCATTTCTTATCTTCTTCATCTCTTATATTCCTGTTTCTTGCTTCACTCCCTCATTATGTTGAAGCATCCTTTAGTAGCTTAGTACAGAGGAGGTATCTTTTTAATCCATGCATGACTGTAATTGATATTTTTTTCTGGACGTAGAATTCTCATTTGCAAAGGATTTAACCTCTGCATTTTGAGGCATCAGTTATCTTCTTTCTGGTATTGCTGTTGAGAAGTTCAATGATATTTTGAATTTCATCCCTTTGTATGTTACCTATTTTGACTCTTGGAAACTTAGACTCCTCTCATGATCCCCTGTTTTGGAGTTTCACAGTGATGTTCTGTGGTTTGGCTCATTCATTGTACAGTTCACCCAGAGGCCCTTTCAATCTAAGGACTCATGTCTGAATTTCTGGGAAATTTTCCAACTTTTTAACATAAATTTTCTTTATTTCCTCTTTTCTTTCTTTTGGAAGTATTATTTGTCAGTTGCATGATATTTCAGATTGATGCACTGATATTTTAACCTTTTTTCTCTTATTATCCATCTATTTATCTCTCTATTCTAGTTTTGGGGAGATTTTCTAGTGTTATCATCTAACCTTTCTATTGATTTTTTTTCAGCTTTTATATTTTGCATTTTTAAGAGCCCTTTCTTGTTTTCTGATAATTTCCTTCCTTTCTTTCTTCTTCCCTTCTTTCCTTCCTGACTCTCCCTTCCCCCTTCCTTCGCTGTCTCCCTTTCTTCTTTGTTTCAGCTCCTAAGGATGTTGATCATAATTTTTTGATATTTTTTGCTGCTGTTTGTATTGCCTGTGCTTTCTTGGAGTTGCCTTTATGTTTGTATTAGTGTCGGTATTTCTTCAAATAATTGGTGGTTAGTCTGTTCATTTATATTTAAGAGGAAGGCAATAAAACTGCATTGGAAATGTTGTATTTGCAGTGATGCAGTTGTGGATTTCAGGCCAAGAAAATGGGTCCTTGTGGTTTTTTTTTTCCTTTGAGAGTGTTTCAGAATCCTGTGAGGCTGGTCATTTTCCTGACTGTTGGCATACAGGCTTTGTTTCCTCTCTTCTGCTTAGTCAGTTATCACTCCTTGTTCCTATATCATCTTTAAAATATTGTTCACCTGTCTTGCCCTCTGTTGTTTTATCTCAATTTCTTATTGTGCTCATTAATTTATACCCTTTTGACTCCTTCACTGTCATTTTATTGGCATTGCCAGAAGGCACAGAGATAAATCCTGGTATTCAATATGCCAGATTTAACCAGAAGTTGGTTAGATTTTTAAAAATATCAGAGTTTTTGCATATTATTATTTAGTATTTATAATTTTAAAGAACTCTGTAATATTCTGCTGAATAAAGGTTCCATAGTTTACCCAACTGTTCTTCTATTGTTATAACTTTAGTTTGTTCCTGATTCAAAAAGAATCATTTGTAGTCATTAATAAATCAGATATTATCTGAATAATGCAGATACAATTCTGTTTTTCTAAAAACTCTATTCATTTTTTTTAATTTAAAATGTGTTATGTATATGTACCCTTGTCAATCTACAATTAAGTAGAAAAAACATTAGAATTTTCTCTTAGAAAGTAGCCTCCTATAGTAATGCTTTGAAGAGAAAAAAAAGATTGCTAATTGACCATTAACAGCATTGTGTTTTTTATTTACTGTTCTTTTATATACAAGTTGTATGTTTTAATGAATTTCAAGTAAAATTTTGGGGCATATTTAAAATATACTGATACCTTAATTTGTTAATAATGAATACAGCTTTAATTTCATACAAACCATTTTTGGATTTACTATTTAGCTTTCATAATACTTGCTTGTACTTTATGTAGCAAAATGAATCAGATTACTTTTAAATTATATTTGGTTTTGACATTTAAAGCCATTGATTACAATATAGATTTTCTGCTATTTGTATTGATGTTTATTTTGAAATTTAGCATACTACTTAAAAAGCAATTCCTGAAGAATTTGTTAGTGAAACATAGTTCTTTTATATTATATACTTAATTGAGAAATATTTTTAAAAAAGAATTGTATCTTTTGCTTTAAAAGCTGAATACCTATTTTAAAACATGTTTTTTATTTTATATTATTTCTTATTAGAGTGGTTTCTTTTTACCTGATGAATGCTTTTAGTGATTATCAGTAAATAGGATTAGGTGATTTCAAATACTGCTGACTTAAAATAGAAAAGAGTAATCTACAACTTTTAAAACAGACTTTAGGATTCTGACTTACTTTATAAAAACTAATTATAGCTAATATGTAAAATTTCACTGAGACAGTAAGGAGAACATGGATATAATTCCTTTTCATACTCTAGTGTCAGCCTGTTTTAAATGATATAAACTCAATGTTTGTTTATTATTTCTGATTATTTCTTGATTCTAAATTATATATATACATTTTTCAATGATTTTTTTTTCAGTTACCTGCCATGGTTTGAAGTATATTACAAGCTCTTAAATACTCTGGCAGATTACTTGGCGAAGGAACTGGTAAGCTGTTATTTTTTCCTGAAAAATAAAAAAACCCAAAAACTAAAGTTTGTTTTTGAATTAACCATCCTCTCTGGGATGATAATTTGGCTAATTCTTCCTCTTAATCATTCTTTGGTTTTTAACAAGGGCTCATTTTACTAATATGTTAGCAGTGTTGTGTGACACCATTTAATTCGAATAACTTTTTTTTTGTTCCCTCATAATTGCCTGCTGTTGCTTTCTAATGTCGAAACTCAAGGAATACTTTCCAGCCTCTGGTTATCTCTTTAAATTCTCATTTAACATTCCCTAGCTCTTGAGATTGTGTTTTTCTTGGTTGTCTTCACATCATTTTTTCTTATTTTTACTCTTTAGCCTCTTTTTTGGGCCCTTTTCCTCCACCTCTGCCTTCACCTAAAAATTTTGTGTCCCTATGTTATATTCTTTTTTCCCTTTTCTCTTCACTCTTTATGCATTACTTATGGGGTTTTTAAGTACTACCATAATCTGATCTTCAAGAATACTCTTTCTTAAAACTCTGTATATATCATTCCACTGCTTATTCGGTCTCTCAGTGGTTTCCCTTTTTCTTTGGAATAAAATCTAAACTTGTATACAGCCTGACATATAAGAAGCTTCGTGATCTGGCTTCTGACCTTTACCAGTTAATCTGCCCTCACTTTGCCATACATATTGTACCATCCAACTAATTTGAGCTACTTAAATTTCCCAGAGCATAGCTACACAGTGACTGTCAAGATTATAGGTCATCCACTTGGGATTACTGGTAAAACACTTATGAACATAATTACCTGTAAAAAGAAATTGTGCACAAATATTCTTTTTTCAGACACTTTCCCTGTCTACCCAGGCTAAGTTAGGTGATTCCTGCACTGGTTCCCAAAGCACTTACACTGGGTTGTAGTTCTCTGTCTACACAAATAAAATAAAAGGTGTGAGTTGAGTCTCTTCTATCTCTATTTCCTGAGTAGTAACTAGGTATTGAGAACAGAGTTATTGAATAAATAAAAATACATTAGCAAAATTATATTTACTTTTTAGACATCTGTATCATAATTGAAGGAACTGATATCTAGATAGTTTGCCATTTTTGTTAATTAAAATCAGTAAGTCAAGGCTCTGCATAAAATCATAGACAGAATTGTAGAAAGGGCAGGTTTTTTTAGATAGTAATATTTTAAGAAAGAATATCATTCTTCTCACCCTTAATTTTCCTATAGGAGAAGCTTACTTTAAGCTTTTCTGTATACTGTCATTGATTTCCTCACCTTATTTTTTTAAAGTTCCAATGTTGTAAACAAAATTCAATTGAATCTGAAGCAAAGCATTCTCAAGGGCATAATAATTTTGGGTTTTTACTAAAATTTATCTTATAGCCTTCATAGATGAAGTTAGTTGAAAATACATAGACTGCTTATAGCCTTCATAGATGAAGTTAGTTGAAAATACATAGACTGCTGTACCAGGTACTATGTTGAACATTGATACAATCTATATTTGAAGATAAACAATTATAAGAACAAAAGTTTTTGATTTAGGTAAATCAGTAGAAATCTTTTATCTTTTCTTTAACATGCTAATAAAAAACAGACTTTTAGAATTAGGTTAGTTGTCATTAAGTGTTTTTTATCAAAATTGTTTAGAATGAATTATTTCAGTAGTATAGATGATAGAAATATAATATTTCTTATATTTTTGTAATGCTTTTAAAAGTAATATCAAAATCGACTTGCAATTTATTTTGAATTAAATAAAAGTGGTGGACAATAAGGAAATGTGACGTGGATAATCCATAATTGTATGTAAGTTTGTATATCTTTGTAATAAAGGGGTTAAATTTCATTCCTGGCATATTCAGATTAATATTGCCTTAAAGGGATGATCCCAAGTAATAGGAGAAGGAGGTTGCCTAAGAATTTAAAATCTTCACAAATATTCCCTAAGAAACTTTTTTTTTTTTTTTTTTTTAA
>PVKH010043748.1:0-10679 GCA_004027955.1 Chaetophractus vellerosus | reverse complement strand
GGGGGGGGGGGGGGAGGGGAAGGGGAGATATGTAATAAAATAAATAAATCTTTAAAAATAAATAAATAAAATTAAGGGTTAGTTGAGAATGCCTCCTTGAGGTGTAATCTTTGTGCAGTAATTTTTAGAAAGGGATTCTAGGGTAGAATTACTAATGAAGTGGGTCTGGAATGATTAAGAAATCCTCTTGCCTAGTGTATTAGTCTGCCAAAGAGGTGCTGATGCAAAGTACCAGAAATCTGTTGGCTTTTATAAAAGGTATTTATTTGGGGTAAAAGCTTACAGTTAGGGCCGTAAAGAGTCCATCTTAAGGTTGCTTTCTCACCAAAGTCAGTTGCCTTGTGTTGAAGCAAGATGATCGCTGATCTCTGCCTGGTCTCTCCTTTCCCAGTTCTCTCTCTCCTGGTTAGGGCTCGTCTCTCAGGGCTTCCTATATCTTTCTTGGTTCTCTTCCCAAGGTCAGCTGTAAGCTACCAGGCAAATGGCCCATCTCTTCCCAGGGCTCTAGTTGTTTGAGCCTTCTCCTTTCTGTCACATGGCAGAATAAAAAATGACAGTTTTTTTCTCCTCTTCCTGTGTGTCTTCTTCAGTAAATGTCCGTTTATATCAGCCCACCAAGGGTGCAAAGACTCAACTTGAGTCATGCCTTACTAATGTGGTAGAATTAAAGCCCTAATCTTAACAAGTAATTTAATCAAGGGCCCCTCAACTGAATCCAATACAATTAAAGATATCACACAGAGAAGAATAAATTAGTTTACAAACATAATCTTTTGGGATTCACAAAAATAATCTCAAACTGTCACACCTAGCTTGGGGCATATTTGTTTCTTAAGGTATAATTCAGATCACTGAATCTACTTTTGCCATTTTTTGTCTTTTAGCCCTTCAAAGAAAAGAATGCAGAATGTAACCAACACAGCAATTGCTTTAAGTTTTCTCATTTATTTTATATCTGCACTCTTTGGGTACCTCACTTTTTATGGTAAGTATGTTCTTTAATTATAGATGATGAAACCTTGGATAAATTGTTATGTAGATGATCTCACACCTGAGTATGGATTTTATTTCTGCCTTTCATTAGTAAATTAATTTGTTCAGGCCACCAGATTACAATGCAGTGTTTCCTAGAGGCCTTAAAGAAGTAATTCACTTTCTCTTATAAAGGTGGATCAAGTTCAAGATTAATAATTCATATGAAATTTTTCTTAAATACTTAAGTAAAATTTCAAGCTCAGGGACATTGATGTCTTTCTACAAGAAAAAAATGTGCAGTAAATGATTTTATGTTAATTTATAATTCACTATACTAGACTATTTCAGCAGTTTGGGGCGTGGGGGTAGTCACTCAACTTAATTGCAGAAAAACAAGTTGAGAAAGGACAGAGTTTTGCAGTGGACTAGAGTCAGACACTTAGATGTCAGAGATCTCTGTCTTCAGACTAAGTTATCACAGGATTTAGCAGATGTGTATTCTTTGATGTACCATGATCTTTCTCAATTTTTAATAGGATTCTTTTGAATTTACAAAATATAAGTAAAATTCTCTTTTACTCATCTTTGAAAAATGCTTCGTATTTTTTCTTCTCATAAAAATCTCGAGAAAAACTAAAAAAAAAGTTTAGAACAAGAAAAATTTTGTAAGCTTTCCTATTTAATTTGCAGTCATACTTGTTTAATTTGCAGTCAAGTACCTTATAACACAAATTAAACTCAATTTGTCAAATTCTCAAATACACTTTTCAGTTAATGAATGCTTTTTAACAACTCTCCAAGTAAATGGTGCTATTTAGCTGTTATTACTTTGGTGATATTTAACTGTTATGATTCTGATTTCACAGTTGATAGCCATGTGCATATGTTTCAGGTTTTAGACATCAATGATAACTGATAATGGTGCTTTACTTATCTCTCAGCTTTTTTCCAAGCTGACAAATTTTTGAATGGCATTTGCTTACACAACTACCTTTCCTTAGCCCAGTGGAAAGAGTATGGGTTTTGAAATCCAACAAATCTGGTTCACATAACTCCTCTACTTTAACTAGCTATATGACCATGAAGGGAATACTTTGCCTTGCAGTATCTTCATCTCCAAATCTATAACACAGAGGTAACTGCATAGTGTTGTATTGAGAAGTAAATGAGTTATATGTAAAATGCCTGTTACAGTATCTGGCCCATAGTGATCCACAAGTGAGAGGTAATGGTGGTGGTGTATTATTGCTATCATTATTATTGTAATTGTTTCAGAATTCCAGGTGCCCCATTTTTCAACATGGTACTTCTCTTCTTACTATTTAATAAAATATAATTTAAATATGAGTATTATCTTGGAGTTTTCAGTGTGTCAGATATCTGTTGTCCTCCTTTTCTTGCTATCTCTACATAATTTCAAGAGTAATAAAGACCATCCATTAATCTAAATCTGCACTTGTATTTTTATATTGAAGCCAAGAGTCCCTGGTAGGATGAGAGTGGTAGAGCTCAGTGTACACCATCAGGAAAAGCAGTATTGCCAGTGTGAGCACAGTGCCCTTCTGGATACACTGCAAGGCAAGTGGAGACAGATTGTCAAGCTTTTTGGTCATTGCTAATAAGACAATATTAATGATATATATAAGCTCTGTTTTTGATCATTGGACTTCTTGGTTTTTATAAAGTCTTGAGCTCAATAATACTTTTCTATATCATTAGATATAGATAATATAGAATGTAAAATTGATAAGAGACTGTAACAGGGTCTCTGTAGGGATTCCACAAAGACTTAGTACAGCAGAATAGCTGTATATTTTTATAATTAAAATTGTCACCTGGCACAAATATTTAGGGATCTTCAAAATGAAGAAAAAGGGGGGTAAAAATGACCTCCTTCCCACCTCCCTTCCCCCAAATGGTCCACCAGTCTCCAGAATGGCTGAGGAATAGTTATATGAATCACCATTAGAGGCTCAGGAACTTAGATTAACAGAAGTGGAGAGGGGATGATTTCTAATACATTTGTGAGCAAAGTGTCAGGTATTTTACATACATTGCCTAACTTAATCCTTGCAACAACCCTGCAAAGTGGGTGTAGAGTCACATAGGTTGAGTAATTTGACCAGATATCTTGTAGGTAATGAATAATGGAGTAGGGATTTAAGTCAAGTTCTGTCTTCAAAGCCAGTGTCTTTTTTTTTTTTTTTAAGATTTATTTTTTATTTATTACCTATCCCCTCACCCCCTTTCTGCTTGCTCTCAATGTGTGTCCATTCTTGTGTTCCTCTCTGTCTGCTCCATCTCCCCCCGCTGCGGTGACGTGCCGAGACCGGCCACCGCGCAGGCGGCCTTACCCCGCTTGTGGGCGGCTTCTGATTCCGTTCACGGCTGGCTCCACTTCAGTTCGCGGGTGGCTGGCTGCGCTCCATTCGCGGGCGACCTGCCCTGCCCGTGGCGGCCTTGCCCTGTCCGTGGCAGCCCCCTGCCCTGCCCACTGCGGCTCCGCCCGCCCACGGCAGCCTGCCCTTCTCAAGGCGGTCTGCCCGCTAGGAGAGGTCCCCAGGAACCGAACCCGGGGCCTCCCATGTGGTACACCGGCGCTCTATCCACTGGGCTATACGGCCGGCCCCAAAGCCAGTGTCTTTATTACCGTGCTGCCTCCTCAGGAATTATGCTATAGAACCCAGATTTCCCTTATTCCAAGTTTCTGTTAAAGCAAACTTTTGGCAAAACCTGGCTCATCACCAGGCTTATCAGTATCTGTATCTATATCTATTTTTATATCTATCTACCTATCTATCATTGTTTTCAAAGATCACAGAAGCTAAAGAGTTTTATGAATTTAAATGAAATGTTTCTTTTGACAAGGAATTGCCTGGTTATCAGGTAAACTGTTATGTTGTCTCTGAGTTAATTCCTTCTCCACCAATGCAAATTCTCCATAGTTTCTAAATTTTTTATAATGGAGAAATACAAAACTAAAAACTCATAATGTAGGTAGATGAGAAAGAGAGAGAGGAAGAGAGAGAGAGAGAATGATATAAAAGTAATTCCTTCTCCAAAGGCAAAAGAAGATTTAGATATTGATTTTCTGTTCACAGTGAATCTTTTTGGGATTGTTGGTCATAACCAAGAAAGATCTTTTATGATATCTTTCTGTCAGTATAACAATAACTGTCAGAGTTCTGAAAAGAAATTGCTAATTGAGCCCAAGATCTTATCAAAAGGATTGGACACAAATTAAGGCCTACAACCCATTTTATAGTAACAGAGGGGTAAAGTGACCTGTCACACAATCAGTGGCAGGTTTCTTGATTCCAATGTTCTTTCTGCTACTCTGTGATAATTTTTATAAACTTTATACCCTTTTTGACAATCTACATTAAATAAGACAACCTTCTGACTTCTATGGCATATATAACTATCAGAGGTCACCACCAAGTCCTTAAAAGATTTATAGAGATTTGCCTGGATCCAGAGAAGTGTATTTTACTCTATTCCTTACATATGTTAAGGCTTAGCTAAGAACACAGAATTGACTGGCTCAGAAGAAGGGTTTTCATCCTGGATAGTAGAAAGTGGACATGCAAAAGATATTTTGAATTTGTAATAAATAAATCTAGTTCCTCTGGCTTCTGGAGCTGCTTGAGATTGTTTTATCCAGAACTCCCAAGGCATAATTTATATCCAAATTTTGTTAGATTAAAGGGACCTATAAGCATGTACCTAGATTAATAATATTGGCTCTGATTACAGATATTGCAGTATTATATGGCGAGTAAGAGAAAAGTGTTCCTTTGATGAGCCAGGCCAGTGCCCAAGTGTTGCATAATAACTAGACCATTTTAAAAGTCTATGAGGTTGTTAAGCAAGAAGTGTTAATAGCTCATTTTTATGATTCAGAAATCGAAATAAAATAGTTTGCCATATTTCTCTAAAGACATACCAGTTTCTCACAGATTTGGAAATAGAATTCTTCTTACTCTCCTACTTAGTCTTTTAGTCCCACATTGTATAAAGTGTGTGTTTGATACTTTAGAAAATTAGATTCTCTCCTATTTCCATTGTTACTGGATTCTTAGTATTTCTTACTGATTATGACAGTAGGCTTCTAACCGTTACCCTGTTTGGGGTCTCTTTTTCTTCCAATCTATCTCCTCCTGCTTAGTTCGGACCATAATAGGCTATTCTTTTTTTTTTTTTTAATAATATTTTATTTTTATTTATTATACATCCCCCCCTTTTTGCTTGTTCTTGCTGTTTTCATTTTTCTCTGTGTTCCTCTGTGTCTGTTTGTCTCCCCTGCTGGGCGACCTGCCAAGTCAGCTCACCGGCACCGTGGCCCGCCTGCACATGGGGGCTCACCCTTGCTCGCAGGGACTTGCCTTTTTGCCTGCCCGCGGGGGCTTGCCTTTGCCCGTGGCAGCGTGCCCCGCCCGCAGCAGCTTGCCTTCTCGAGGCGGTCCGCCTGTTCGAGGAGGCCTGGGGACCGAACCCGGGGCCTCCCATGTGGTAAACCAGTGCCCTACCAACTGGGCTATACAGCTGGCCCAGGCTATTCTTCATAAGTCGTTATTGCATGTCTGTGGCCTACCAGATTGAATCCAAAACCTAAGTAGAACTCTGTTGCTGGACTGCAAATGGTGTTTTATGTTTCTAGCCTTATTGCCCTCTACTTCCTCTACAGGACACTATATTTCAGCCATTATATTTCATTACTACTGGACTACTCAGTTTCTCAGATGCGCAGTCCCTTTGCAACTTCAGGGCTTTCTACATACACTGGTCCTTCCTCCTAGAGAATCCTCTCCCCCCCCCCAATATTTCATGTCAACACACATGCATTCACTTATTTAATGTTTGCAGTAACAACATAGGTCAATATATTATTGACTCCATTTTAGAGCTATAAGAACTGAGTGATTGCAAGAGGTTAAGTTTTCAGTAAGTTGTGGGATCTGAATATTGCTCTGTGTGGGACCATCCTGCTGTTCACTATATCATAATACCTCTCCACAAAGCCTTCTTGGATTCGCTTCTTGCTTACCCCTCCCCAAAGCCATTAGTTATCTTTCCATGTTCAGAATTTCCGGTGCTCTTTGTTTAAACCTTTCTTCTGCCGCTCACATATGCATGTGTGTGCACACGGTCTATTATATGTATGTATATTTATCTTATCTCCTTTAAGGCACTGATATGCAGTGCTCTTGAGCACCCTCACTTTCCATGCGCCTTGTTTGGTTGAGGTGGGCAGGACATTGTGGTAATGGAAGGACCCCCACATGAAGTGGTCAGAAACAAAGCACCGTCAGTATGTGCACATCCTGTCACTGCCTACCATGCTGGCTTGCCAAGTAAGACTTTTTTAATAAAAGATGAACACACAGATGAAATGTTGACAAGTAGATAGCATGCACAAAACTATGGTATTCTAGAAAACATTATGATATTGAGAAGAACGTATGGATTTTCACACCAAAAAAAAAAAAAATTGGGTTGAACGCTCTACCACTTCGTATGGTGTGATCTTGAGCAAATCATTTAATATTTTTGAACCTACTTTCCTGTCTCATTTTGTTGTTATAAGGACCAAATTTAATAACACCTGTGAAAGCACTTTATAAACAAAAAACATAAATGTACAAAGGCTGTTCATAAATGTTCAAATGTGCAAATCTTCAGATTATGGAAAAGTTCTAAAGAGATATTTTCATTTAGATATTCATTGTCATAATTTTAGAGGTTCTGCCCATGCTCATTTCAAATTTAATTAAAAAAAAAAAAAAGGACTGGAAGTTTCAAGAAGATATTTAACTAATGCCTCAGTGTTTCATAGGATAGCAAAAAGCCCAGAGATGGATTTTATACCTGGAGTTCAAAACCTTTTAGAAGCTATTTGTGTAAAGGAAAAGAATTTTGCTGTTATCGACATCTTTGTAGTTTATAATGTGATCCTTATTATTTTCTTATTTACAGACAGAGTAGAGTCAGAATTACTACAAGGTTATAGTAAATATTTGCCACATGATGTTGTTGTCATGACTGTGAAGTTATGCATACTGTTTGCTGTGCTTTTGACAGTCCCTCTAATCCACTTCCCTGTAAGTACTCTTAAAGGTTTTGGTGCTTAGCGTAATGGTTCCCTAATATGGCAACACTAATTCTTTGCAGACTAGAACGTTTGAATCACATCTAGTCTTGTATATCTTATTCATTTGTCAAGTAATTGATCAAAGACCTCATACTTGCATATGGCCCCATAAAAGCACAAAAATAACAGTGAACCACTAAGCTAATTTGTGCTTTTTGAGGTTTAGTTTAGATTTACACTCTACCACAGCATTGTTTCCAATTTACTATAGAACTTCTGAAGTTTGGGGTTGCTTTTTTTCCCCCTTAAATTCTGTATTCTGTTTTCAAAAGAATGTGCATGAAGAGGAAAAGGTCAAGTCAGCAAAAATAAGCTCCTTCTGGTTTAGTGTACATTTATTTTCACACAGACATTCTAGTTTAATCTTAGTCAAAATATTGTATTTGCTCTAAAATTATAATTTAAGGAGCAAAACAGATTTTCCATCTGCACTTAGTTGCTATACATAAGAATCTTAAGAATTTCCAAGAAAATAGAAACAAAGGCTTTAGGTGTAAATACTTGCATATGGATGTCTTGAATCTCTAAAAAGTGAGTTTTTTTGGAACTGGGCATTCAAGGTTCTTTTCCACCTCCCTGTGCAGACGCAGTGCCAGGTGCACAGCAGGGACTGGATAAACATTTGTGCTGCCTACCTTACCAATAAGAAGTGTCATGAACTAGTTTTCATATTTACATGCCATGAAGCAAATAATGTCAGATAAAATAATAAATGTTGCTTCTTTCCCATGGCATGATTTCTTTTCTGTTTAAAACACTTTGTTCTTCTATCTATAGAATTTAATGGAAATGATTCTTGGAGATTTCATTACACTATGTTATTGTTGCTAATTTTTAAAATTATGCAACCTAAAGAAAATGTGTTTGAAATTTTTTTCTAGAAATAAAGCAAGATAATTTTAATAAAGCTCACAAAGAAAGGTATATTTCTTAGTTTATGCTCATGAATACTTCATGATAAAAGTATATGCTATATTTTTAGAATCTAAATGGTTTAGGGGACAGGAATAGCATGATTACTGTTATATCATTTGGGTTTCTGAAAGCAAGTATTTTGGCTTTGACACTTCCGCTTTGCTTAAATCTGTTTTCTATTACACAGGCAAGGAAGGCTTTAATTATGATGTTCTTCTCCAATTTTCCATTCTCATGGATTCGCCATTCTTTGATCACTCTAGCACTCAATATTATCATTGTTTTACTTGCAATATATGTTCCTGACATTAGAAATATATTTGGTATAGTTGGTAAGTTTTCTATTTTTAAAAATCCATATAATAAAATGGATGAAATTGTCACCCAGCCTCATATCTAAATTTCATCCTTTTTTTTTTTCTCTTTCTCCCACTAAAAGGTGCTAGTACATCAACATGTTTGATTTTTGTATTCCCAGGACTGTTTTATCTTAAACTTAGCACAGAAGATTTTCTCTCATGGAAAAAGCTTGGGGTAGGTTGGTTGCTGTTTGTTTCTTTTTTATTTGTTTGTATCTTTTAAGAATCCTATTTTAAGAAATAATTTGTCATTTAAGTATCTTATCTATGTCAAGAAAGCTATATTTTGAAATATAAAGTACATTATTAAGGAGATTTAAAAAACATTCCAATTGTTCTTTTTCCTTATTTCCACAGGCTTGTGCTTTGCTCATCTTTGGAATTTTGGTTGGGAATTTTAGCTTAGCACTCATCATTTTTGAATGGATTAATAAATGAAAGAAATATTTTCTCACTTCCCATGAAGAATAATTTATCTCCATATGCAAGAAGGAATAATTCTGGAAGGTGCCTGGGATGAATCCTCCTTATATGGGGTAACATTTTAATAAAAATTGTTAACAGAAAAAAAAAAAAAAACAGAACAAAACGGCAGGAGCCAGGGGAATGGGGTTACACGTTTTAATCAAAGCAAAAAACAACCTCAAAATGTTCTTAAAAATGTACTGAGTCAAACTTTTGTTTGTTCATTTGGAGTTTTATTGTTTTTGTTTTTTAAATAAATCAGTGTTTTAAGTTTATATACAAAATTGAATACTAGCTTGAGAATTAATGTTGTACACATCAGTCACTAATAACACGACTGGGATTATTCCTTTTAGTATTTTGTCCTGCCTCCAAATCCTAAGAGACTTTGTGATTTTCCTTTGTTCATTGTGAGATAGAATTGTGTTTATCACTGTGGATTTGAAAGTTCTCTGATCTTTCTTTCCCAGTTTGTCACTAAAATATATGACTTTCTACTTGGCAAATGGACACAAATGTTGATCATTTATATCACATTTTGTTTGGGGGTTGTAAATCATTCCAGTCTTCCCATCAAAGTGGCTTATTTCTGGTTGGAAACCCGAAGCTAGTGTCTTCCTCCCGGCGAGTATTCTATGTAAAGGGCACCTTGTTAGCAGCCTACCAAAGCCAGGGTGTATTGGTAAAAATATAATTGTACCTGGTGCACATGTAAAGTAGGAAATTATATGCAAAGTGCCTATTAGCTATATGGAAATACACACTTTTGCAAGTGCTCCCTTGCTTTCCCCTTAGGAAACTGGGGCTGAAAAATTGACAACTGACCATCTCTTTTGAATTAAGATACTTCTTCAGCAACTTGAGAGCAGCATGGTGTAGTGGAAAAAGCCCAAGTTTTGGGGTTAGAAGTACTTGGGTTCAAATCTCAGTGAATCTAGGCATACTACTTAACTTCTCTGAGCCTCCATTATCACATCTATAAAATGAAGTTAATACCTATCATAGAGGGTTGTGTTGAGAGAATTAAATGGGCTTGTATAAACAGGCTCTCTTAATAGATTAGGTTATCCCCTTTCTCTGATCCCTTCATCTGGGCCAGTAAAATGAATTTGCTTTCAATCAGGGACATGGAAACATCTTGAATTGCTTCATCTTCCCTTTGCACAACTAGTATCTTCAGGGTCTTTCTCTAGGCTTTTCTCTAGAGTAGGGTTTCTTAACCTTTTTTGTTCCATTTTGCCGGTCAGGTGAAAACCACAGACCCCTTACTAAGTCCACACTATATTGTGTATTATTTAATAAATATATTACACCAGCACCAACATGTCCCCACAAGAATAATGTTTTTTTGAATGTCAATTCAAGCCCATGGATCCCTTGTTAAGAACCCCTGCTTTAGGGAAACTGGCTTGTGCACTGTTTTTCATGCTGTCCCACAATTCTACCCCAGCTGTATTCACCTGCTAATGCTTTCCTGAAATTAGCTACTTAGCTTGGTCCCAGGTGCACGTCCAGGCGTGGCTTTCCTTATGGCCAGAGCCCATCAATCTGATAAGCTATTTCTTGTACCCTCTTTTTCTCTTTATGAAATTGTGAGTTCAAATACAAATAGGTGTTCAGCTGCTTAAATAAATCTAACTCCAGTAATACCAAAGTAACCCTAAATCTGCAACAGATGCAAGGGTTCCCCCTGGGGCAAATGTTAAGTGTGATGACAGCTGGGCATCAATTAATACTTTTGTCACCTGCTCATAGGATAGGATCATGAGAGTTTGGCAGAGGGACAAGTAATCTGTTGAATATTCTGCCCAAAA
>PVKH010043747.1:0-10675 GCA_004027955.1 Chaetophractus vellerosus | reverse complement strand
TTAAATAAAACTCTGAAACCATTACACTCCCCAACCCATCTCAAACACAATTCCCCCCTTTGTAGCTTGAATGTATGTATTTTGAGTGTACCTCTATCAAACCATTATCACCCATTACTGAATTTGTATCTATAAGTCCGTTTCCACAGTTGTAGTGGATCCCATGGTGTCCCCTCCCCCCAAATTCATGACCCAGGACCTCAGACTGTGACTTTTTTTAGGAAATAGGGTCTTTGCAGATGCATTTAGTTAAGGATCCCAATATGATGTCATACTAGATTTAGGGTGGGCCCTAAATCAATGGCTTGTGTCCTTATAAAAAGGGCGAGGACACAGAAACACACAGAGAGAAGGCCTTGTGAAGACAGAGGCAGAGCCTGGAGTGCTGTAGCTACAAACCAAGGAACGCCAAAGACTGCTGGGAGCCACCAGGAGCTAGAAAGAGGCCAGGGAGGCTCCTTCCCTAGGGCCTTCAGAGGGAGCCTGGCCCTGCTGATACCTGGCTTTCCCACTTCTGTCCTCCAGAACTGTGAGAGAATAAATTTCTATTGTTTAAAGCCACCCAATTTGTGATCCTTTGTTACTGCAGCCCTAGGAAACTAAGACACCAGTACTTGTTGAACAAAGATTTGATCACCCATTATGTGCAGGCCCTATGTTAGGTGGTATTACAGCAAATGTAAAGGACTATAAATGACTCAAACACCAACACCTCACATGCCAGACAAAGGACCGTGGGCCATCAAAGGAAAATCAATTTCATCCTACATGGGTGGATACAATCAGGATTTGAGAAGAGAAGAAAAATGCTTGTGTTTGGGGCTCAGAATAATGCATATACACCTTCCCCCTTAGTTTCTTAGAGATTCCCACCCAGCTGTAAATAGTGTATTATCTGAAGTCATCTAACCTGTTGGCAAGCACATTCTTGGAATAAGTAAATTCTATGCAGGTGAAGCTGGACAAACAATGCCAGTGACCTTTTTTAACTGCTCAAGTATTGGTCCAAAGGTTTAAAATAATAAGCAACTTTTTTTTTTCCCCCACTGTGTCTTGTTGACAGTATCATCAGGGCTTGGGGTTAGAAGAAGTATAATCCTCTTTCTTAGATGAATAGTTCAAGAAAATTGTTGTTAAACTTTATATAAATATAAGATTTTAAAAAAACAAATAAATGTCATAATAATAATTTAATAAACTGAATGAATAATCAAAATATACCTTAAGATTAGTGCATTTAGTTAGGCTCAATATGTTGAAATAAGTTATGTTGTTACCAGTGTGTTAACAAAAACACCCCAATCAACTTATCATTTGTGATAATCACTGGGGCAACAGTGTAGGTTAAAATAACGCATAGCTTTGATGTAGCCAATAGCATCAATTTTCTACGCAGTCAGGTTTATTACCTGAGTAGCCAACAAATAGCACACCCACTGATACTGATAGCACAAAACAGGAAAGTGGTGAAAGGGCCAGCAGCAACAAAGGCGGAGGAGGAGAAAGCCGCCAACGGAAGTAATCCACAAACTGCTACACCAGGACCCAGGTCTGGTTAGGTGAGATGTTAGATGAGGGTCTATTCTTTGTACCTGTTAAGCTCAATTCGAGGCCTCCCTTGGGCCTCCTGTGACTCCTCCCTTTGGAGCAGAGCCCCGGAATGAATCCTCCCACCAACCAAACCTCCCAGTGCTCCTTGGATTCACTGGCAATTGACTGACCTCCCAGGGAGAGTTTTTATGTGCAGGAACTTCAACACTCTTAAGAACAGAGAGAATCCAACTTGGTTTTGTATCACTCTAGGCTCTTCTGACTCGCCTCAGTGGATGTACATGGTTTTTTTTAATACAAAGACATGAAATATACTAGGCATGTACTAGAATGTAAACTCCAGGAAAGGGGTCGGTTTCCTTCATTGGAATCTCCCCTGGGTCTTGGCACATGATAAATGCTAATATATATATATGTATACTTGATGAATGAAGAAATCATTATTTTCTGTGCAAAGCTCTGGGTGAAGCATTAAGGGGGTAAGTGAAGATAGAGACATGACTTCTATGTTCAAAGAGTTCACAACCCAAGCCGTGATGGGAGGTGAGTTGTGTATGTGGAACAAGCACAGACATAAATATCTCTGGTGAAAGACAGTGTGTGATACCCACAAGTAGCATTCATATCATGGAATATTATACAGAAAATAACCACATTGTTATAGCAGTATATTTTGGGAATGGATATGTCCTCACGATATTGTTTTATGAAAACAATACCACCTTTGCAATCTTACAATAAGCCAGGGACAGTGTTTACCAATTCATGTGGATTACCTCATTAATGCTCAGTGCAGTTCTGCATTCAACCCTGGGCTGGCAGGGTGCTGGGTGCTGGAGGGCAGGGACCACAAGACCCAGACCCTGCCTTGGCGCAGCTTACCCTCTCTCTGGTTGGCTGCGAGGGGCGCGTGGTCACAGCCAGTCTATCGGGTTTTGCCCGAGTCCAGGCAGAGCCCCTAGGCCTGGCAGAAGCTCACTCATGACTGTCTCCTCTCCTCCGAGCAGATTGAAGAAGGGGGCAAGGCAGACTCTGTGAGCTCCAAACTGCAGGCCGGGGACGAGGTCGTGCACATCAATGAGGTCGCACTGAGCAGCTCCAGAAGGGAGGCCGTTTCCCTGGTGAAAGGATCCTACAAGACCCTCAGGCTAGTGGTGCGGAGGTAAGCTGGGGGGGGGGACCCGCCCTGTTCTCCTGCTATGGCATCCCCACCTCGTCCCTACCCTGCCCCGCCTCCGGGAAAAGAGCAAGGGGTTGGTAGCTTGTTTTCTGAAACCTCCAAGTGTGGATCTTGAATGCTGTTTCCCTGTAACATGTTGTGGGATATGAGGAGGAAGTGGGATGAAGACAAGGAAGATTCCATTTCAGACACTGTTCTCTTGGTCTTTTGAAATGCTGGCTTTCCCAACTGTTTTTTGCTTGGCAGAGTTACTCCTCACGGTACCTCCAAAATTTCTGGGCTTGATGAAAAATGACACTGATCCCATATGTAGTCAAAACGCTATGAAGCTTTGTCTCATTGTGGGACTAGAGAAAGCAGTTACCTTGGAGCTTTAGGTATTAACTGCATAGCATTCCACCAGACACTCCTGTACTGAAGCTTTCATCCATCCGAAGGGGTGAATTCCCTCTTTTGTTTTGTTTGTTTTGTTTTGTTTTCTTTCTGGTGGTGATAGTGATGGTTCCTCTGTTTGAAAAGGTTTTTGTTTTTTTAAGGAGGTACCGGGTATGGAATCCAGGACCTCGTACAGGGGAAGCAGGTGTTCAACCACTGAACTACACCTGCTCCCCTGTGATTGGTTTTAAGGCCTTAACATAAGAAGCTGCCTATTCCCAGGAACCAACTCTTGTTGGAGGGAATTAGCTATGGAAAGGGGAAGGGAATACACTACTCGTGGTGTTTTACTTATATTAGCTCATTTAATATACACAAGAACTTCGTGAGATAGATATCATTACCCCTTGTATAGGCAAGAGGTTACGAAAGTTACTGAAGGTAGCAGAACTCATAAGCGGAAGAGCCAGAATAGAGTTTACATGCTCTTGTGTGGCTTCCATTTCTCTATGCTGCATGACTGTCCTTGCCTTGACCTTCTAAACCCTAGGCCTAGACATTTTGCTTATTTGGATATTTCTTCAATGATCAAGTTTAGGCTGCCTCACTTGGCAGTTTAATGTTATAGCATTTGAGAACGTTCAAATTGGTGGGGAATTTAGGAGTCATTAATCAAGCCATATCTTTTTCAAGATGTCTTCCCATCAGGCCAGCTGGATTTATTCATCCTCCAAGTAAGGCTCGCCAAGGAGTCCTTAGACTCCTTGCCCAGTAGAACAGCAGCTCCGCCCAACCACAAAAAGACAGGCTTGAGTGTGGCCCTACCTTGTCTCCCAGCTGCTCAGCCCAGCCTTAGCAACTCTCCTCAGTGTGCTGGGTTGTGTCTGGTCTCTCCTCTGGCCCTTCTAACTAGAAGATTGCTTCTGTGGTATCCAGTAATGCAGAGTGGCTCAAAGCATAGGCTTCAGAATTAGATCAGACCTGGGTTCAAATATCAGGGCTATCGCTGTCTAGCTGTGTGACCTTGGGTAAATAACTCATTGAAGATTTAGCTTCCTCATCTTTTTTTTTTTTTAATTTATTATTTATTTCATTCCCCCCTTTCCCCCTTGTTGTTGTTTGCACTCGCTGTCTGCTCGCTGTGTCCATTCACTGTGTGTTTTTTCCATCTGCTTGTCTTTTCTTTTTGTCTTTCTCTTTAGGAGGCACCGGGAACCCATCCGGTGACTTCTGGTGTGGGAGAGAGGTACTCAATTGCTTGAGTCACCTCAGCTCCCTGGTCTGCTCTGTCTCTCACTGTCTCTCCTCAGCATCTCCCTTTGTTGGGTCATCTTGCTGTGCCAGCTCAGCTCTCCGCAGCGTGGGCCATCAGCTCTCTGCGGTGCAGGCCAGCTTGCCCTCACTAGGAGGCCCCAGGAATTGAACTTGAAGGGAGCCCAATTGCTTGAGCCACATCCATGTCACCAAGGTGATTGGAAAGATTAAATTAAATACTATACATGGTAACACATTGTGATAACAGGTGCTGCTGTTATTTATATTACTATTGGCTGACTCTAGGAATAGGCCATTCCCTGTGGATCAAGATTAAAGAAAGCAATCATTCCAAAAAGATGAGTGGGAAGATTCAGAACCATTAGGCCTGCTCCATGGGTGCAGAAGAGTTGAAAGCTCTGAACTCACCTTGCCATTGGAACC
The DNA here is from genome assembly GCA_004027955.1 of Chaetophractus vellerosus. Lineage (NCBI taxonomy): Eukaryota > Metazoa > Chordata > Mammalia > Cingulata > Chlamyphoridae > Chaetophractus > Chaetophractus vellerosus. The sequence continues at coordinate 5,871 of PVKH010043747.1, read as the reverse complement.
CAAAGCCCAGCTTTAGAATGCTGACATCTATCTGTTGGAGATTGACTCCTGATGTTTTGTGATGGAACTCTGGTGAGAGAGTAACTTCCAGAGAGTGCTGCCCTGCATCCTGTTGGCTTCTGATTTTGCCTTCTAGTTTATAGTGATGTGAGATTTGAATCTTCAGAGACAGACATTTCTGGGTTTGAAATCTGGCCTTGTCATTTGCAAGTCCTGTGAACCTGGGCCTTTCTAAGCCTGAACTCACTCATTTGTAAAGAAGTAATAATTCCTACCTCAAAAGGATGTTATGAGGATTCAATAAGTAAATCATAAGTATATAGTAGATATGCAATATTTGATCATTATTAGCCCTGATTAGATTAGAGAAGCATTCCATGGTATTGAGGAGTAGTGTCCTATTACCAAATATGCTGGCTGCCTGGTTATCAAGAAGCCTCTCATTTATTTTCTTGGTGAATTTGCCACCAATTAGGAGCTGGGCTAGCCTTACCAGTCTAGAAATTGGTCATGACAGGGCCCAGAATTTCATTAACAAATTCATATTATCCAAATACACAAGAAATTAAAGATATAACCCAGAATGCAGTGCTTTAATTGATTTTGAAAAAGATTATTTATAAGTGAAACAAGCATCCCAAGTGGACTATGAATATTTTATCCCTATGGGAAAACTAAATAGGAAGCCTAATTATGGTCAGGAGGCTGCTTGGTGATCTCAGGCTGAGGGTAGAGAGAATGATCTGAGGGCTCCAGTATATGCTAGCATCTGCTCGGATGACCAGATTGTCCCATGCGGGACACCACTGCCAGGCAGCCAGGATGCTCGCATTGGCCAGGCAGGGCCCTTTCCCCTCTGGACTGTAGAGAATCACTCTGCTGATCATCCTCATTTCTCTGCTCTTCCACGCTAAATCCCCTTTCTGATTGACACATTCCTTCTTTAGATATGCTAATACAATCGATAAAGTTACTGCAGAGTTCTCAGCGCTCTCAGCTTCTGGTGTGGGAAACATTTTGTCTCTAAGATGCCTTTTGAATATGTCTTATCTCATCTATTATGTGTTGATTTTTTTAATAGTTGAACTCTCAGCGTTGGAGGAAAAGGAGGCTGTCTTTACTTCTCATGTGTACTTAGAAATGGGGATTATGACCATGCTTCTGTAGGCTTGGATGGACTTTCCTCCCCTACCTTTCAGAGATGCTGGTGGAAGCTTCTTCGCTCTGGATTAATCTGGCTTTGAATTTAGTAGAGCTGTCACTTGCCCGAGGGGTCTTACCTTTATACCTTGACATACATCACTGTGCCATTTCCTTCCATTTTATTCATAACAGGGTGACTTCTGGTGATATTTCATTTATTAGATTCCTTTTTTTCTAAGGGATTTCTATACTTAAAAAAAAATTGTGGTGGCTTTCTGGAAACATGATTGGGATAAATTCCCTGGAGAAATCATTTACGTCGTCAAAATTTATTTATCAACAGCCCTGGGTGTACCTGCATTTGTCTCTTTTTCTCTTAAAGTCAGTTTCAGATTCATTGAGGGTAACACTTAATATATTGGGCTTCCATATCCATTATAAAAATGCCAATAATGCAGAGCAAATTACTGTGTTTCTGTAAATTTTGGAGGTATCTTACCCCGTGACCAAAAACAATTCAATGTAGAAACATTTTCTTAAAAGGCTACAGTGACCAGAGAAATGCAAAGTCTCAAGTGAGTTGTGGGTCAAAGACATTAGAAGATCTGTTGACCCATAAAGAAGGCAGAGTTTGGCCTCTCTGGGAGGAGGGCAGTGTGGGTGCTGCCAGAACAGAAACGTCTGCTGTTTGGGATTCAAAAAGTAAAGATCTACAGCTAGTGGTGGATAAATAGAGAAGAAATGATGAAATAAGAAATGGACCAAAGAAAAGACCTTCCAAAAGGACAACAAGCATTTCCCAGTTGAAGAAAAGTTGAAGAAGGAGAACCTTTGTGGAATGCAAGGACTGAACAAAAGATGTTAATTAAGGAAAGCATCCCTGTACACAAGTAAGAGTCAATACTCCAAATCCTCTTTGAAAGCAATGGAGACTTTATTTGGCAGATTTGTGTCAAATGCATGACTTAGAACCAGGTAACATTTAGAATGGAAACTGATAGACAAAGGAAAGGGTCTATTCAGGTTTCATTTAACATCACTGAGTGCTATTTACATATAACCCAAGATTTACATTTTAAAAATAGGAGGCTACATTTTCCTTTCAGATAGGGTATTGAACCACTATTATAATTAATTGCTGTGTATTCCACTAAACACATATTCATATCCTGAGTTCAGACTCAGATTCCTGTCTTAAATTGGATAATCAGAATGGCCTTGTAACCAATGAATCCTTAAACCCAATTGTGATTTTTCTTTTTCATTTTCCTTTGCAACTCCAACCTCCCACCCTTCTGCCTCAAGGTGCTATTTTTGCCACTGTCCTACTCCTAATTTTGGTATCAATGGGTTTTTTGTTTGTTTGTTGGCAAAGAAAAGCTTTGGGGTGTATTTATGGTAAATGTTCTGTACTTTTTGGCAAGGTTCATGCCAACCATTTGAATGTCAGTCATTCTTTCTAGAAGAGAGGTTGCATGATGGCAATGGTGAAGGTTTGAGACTGCATGGATTTGAAGCCTGATGGCATTAGGTGCTTGCTTTGTGACCCTTGGGAAATTAATCTGTATGATTCTTGTCTCATAGGATTGTTGAGGATTAAATGAGAAATATGTATGTGTGATATTAAGCTTGGCGACTAAAGGATAAACTCTTCTGAAAATAAAGTGCATCTTTATTAAGTAAATGACCTCTTGTGAGAAGTCCATTTTACTTTCTAGTTCTAGAACATAGCATAACAAATGGGGATTCCAGCTGATGTGGGGACCACGGCGGGGAAAAGACCTCTCTGAGAATAGGCAGCAGAATGTTGGATCCAGAACAGTGAGCAGAGGGGTAGGGAAAAGTGAGCCCCTTTGCAAACTGGACACTTACTCCTAAACCTTCCCACCATCTCTGCAAATTTGATAAAACTTTCCCCCTGGATAGATTTGAGTTGGTGAGGTGCTTGAAGGGAACACCTATTTTATTTATTTCTTATTAGAGAAGTTGTAGGTTTACAGAAAATCATCCATAAAATACAGAGTTCCCATATACCACCCTATTTTTAACAATTTGCATTAGTGAAAGAACATTTTTATAAATTATTTTATAATTGTACTATTAACTATAACTATAGTCCATGGTTTTTACATTACGGTTCACTGTATTGTAGAGTCCTATGGTGATTTTTTTCTTTTTAATTTTTATTCTAGTAACATATATACAACCTAAATTTTCCTCTTTAACCACATTCAAATATATAATTCAGTACTGTTAACTACATTCAAAATATTGTACTACCCTTGCCACCATCCATTACCACAACTTTTTCAGCAACCCAAACAGAAACTGTATGCAATTTAAGCATTAACTCCCCATTCCCTACACTCAGCCCTGGCCCTCGCTGTGTATTCTAGATTCTGACTCTATGATTTTGCTTATTCTAATTATTTCATATTACAGTGTCCTTTTGTGCCTGGCTTATTTCACTCAACATCAAGTCTTCAAGGTTCATCCATGTTGTCACATGTATCAGAACTTTATTCCTTTTTACAGCTGAATAATATTCCAGCACCTGTATATATCACATGTTGTTTATTCATTTATCTATTGAAGGATTATTGCATTGCTTCTATCTTTTGGCAATTTTGAATAATGCCACTAAGAACATTGGTGTGCAAATATCTGATTGAGTTACTGCTTTCAATTCTTTAGGGTAAGTACCTAGAGGTGGGATCATAGAGTAATTTTATACTGAACTTTTTGTGGACCAGTCAAACTCTTTTCCACAACATTTTGCATTCTTACCAACAATGCACGAGTGTTTCTATTTTTCCATATATTCTCCTACACTTGTTTTCTATTTTTTGGTAGTAGCCATTCTAATGAGTGTGAAATGGTATCATATTGTGGTTTTGATTTGCATTTCCCTAATGGCTAATGATGTTGAGCCATGTGTATATCTTCTTTGGAGATATGCCTATTCAAGTCTTTTGCCCATTTTTAAATTGAGCTGTATATCTTTTTATTGTTGAGCTGTAGGATATCTTTATATATTCTGGATCAGATATATGGTTACCAAATATTTTCTCTCATTGTGTAGGTTGTCATTATATTTTCATGATGAAATCCTTGCTGCAATAAAGTTTTTAATATTGATGAAATCCCATTTATCTATTTTTTCTTTTGCTGCTTGTACTTTTGGTGAAAATCTAAGAAACTATTGCCTAACACAAGGTCCTCAAGATGCTTCCCTATGTTTTCTTCTAGGAGTTTTATAGCTTTTGTTCTTATATTTAAGTCTTTGATCCATTTTGAGGTGATTTTGTATATGGTGTGAGGTAGAGGGTCCACCTTCATTCTTTTGCATATGGATCCAGTTTTTTGAGCACCATTTGTTGAAGAGACAATTCTTTCCCCATTGAGTATACTTGGCACCCTTGTCAAAATCAGTTGGCCATGTATGTGAGGGTTTACTTCTGAACTCTCAGTTTGATTCTATTGGTCTCTATGCCTGTCCTTGTGCCAGTACGATGCTGTTTTGATTCCTGTGGCCTTGTAATAAATTTTAAAGTGGGAAAGTGTGAGTCCTCCATTTTCATTCTTCTTTTTCAAGATGGCTTGAGCTGTTTGGGGCCCCTTATCCTTCCATATAGTTTTGATGATTGGCTTTTCCATTTCTGCAAAGAAGTTCTTTGGTATTTTTATTGGAATTATGTTGATTCTGTAAATCACTTTGGGTAGAATTAACATCTTAACAATATTTAATCTTTTAATCCATAAACATGGAGTGTCCTTCCATTTTTTTAAGGTCTTCTTTGATTACTTTTAGTGAAGTTTTGTAATTTTCTGTGTACAACTTCTTTACATCCTTGGATAGATTTATGCCTAGGTATTTGATTCTATTAGTTGATATTGTAAATGGAATATTTTTCTTAATTTCCTCTTCCAGTTATTTGTTGATTATGTATAGAAAAACTACTGTTTTGGGGGTGTTGGTCTGGTACCCTGCGCCTTTGCTGAATTCATTTATTTGTTCTGGATTTTTTCAGGATTTCCTGTAGATAGGATCATGCCATCTGCAAATAGGGAAAGTTTCACTTCTTCCTTTCCAACTTGGATGCCTTTTATTTCTTTTTTCTTGCCTAATTGCTTTAGCTAGAACTCCCAGTACAATTTAGAATAATAGTGGACATCGTTGTTTTGTTACTGATCTTAGAAGGAAAGCTTTAAGCCTTTCAACATGAAGTATAATGTTAGCTGTGGTTTTTCATATACGCTTTTTATCATGTTGAGGAAATTTCCTTTTATTCCTAGTTTTCTGAGTGTTTTTATCAAGAAGCGGTGCTGGATTTTGTCAAATGCCTTTTCTGCATAAGTTAAGATGATTATATATATATATTTCCCTTTGTTAATGTGATGTATTACATTAATTTGTTTTCTTATGTTGAACCACCCTTGCATGCCTGGGATAAATCCCACCAGATCATGGTGTATAATTGTTTTAGTGTGCTGTTGGATTCAGTTTGCTAGTATTTGTTGAGAATTTTTTTGCATCAATATTTCTAAGGGATATTGCTCTGTAATTTTCTTGTAATGTCTTTATTTGGCTTGGATATGAGGGTGATGTTGGCCCCATAGAATGCATTATGGTATGTTCCATTCTCTTCAGCTTTTTGGAAGTACTCAAATAGGATTTATATTAATTCTTAGAATGTTTGGTAAAATTCATGAGTGAAGCCATCTGAT
>PVKH010043746.1:0-10682 GCA_004027955.1 Chaetophractus vellerosus | reverse complement strand
TTTTCTGTAAAAGGCCAGCTTTGTGGGGCTGTCTGGTCTCTGTCACAATTACTCACCTCTGCTATTGTAGCATGGAAGCAAACATAGACAATATGTAAATAAACGGGCATGCTAGTCTTCCAGTGAAACCTTACTTATAAAACCTAGGTGGTAGTCTGGATTCGGCCTGCAGGCTGTATAATTGTTGATCTCTTGTGGGCATGGGAGAATAAAAGTTTTGAAGATTATTCAAGCAGAGGGAACAGAATATTTCAGAAAGAACAGAATCATTATGACTTTGAGTGTAAAGACATCTAAATCTGAGTAATTGGATAAAGGAAATTATCAGTTGAATAGCACACAATGAAGAAATTAAAGCCTGAAGCTCTTCTTGCCTCTCATATACCACAGTCCATTTCAATCAGACTTTTACCCTCACATCCACCCAAACTGCTTTAGTCGAGGTCACTAATGATTTGCTTGTTGCTAAGTCCAGTGGCCAATTTTCTGGCTTCACCCTCTTGATCTCGTAGCAGTAGTTGACATGGTGGTCACACCCTCATCCTGGATGCATTTTTCTTCACTTGGTTTCCAGGTTGCCACACGCCTCCTTCTTCCCATATTTCACTAACTGTTCCATCTCAGTCTTTGCTAATTTCTCCTCATGCCCCAGATATCTTAATGTTGGAGTGGCTCAGGGCTTAGTCCTCTCATCGCTCCTCCCCTGCTTAGTCCCTAGTGATCTCCTCTAGGCTTATGGCTTTAAATGCTATCTATTTGCTGATCACAAATTTGTAATTATAGCTCTTCTCTCCTCACTCATCTTCTCTCCAGACTCATATATTCAGTCACCTACGAAACATCTTCACTTGACTGTCTAGTAATATCACAAACTTAACACATACAAAACCAAACTCTTGGTTCTCATCTCTTCCAACTTCGCCTCCTCAATCTTCTCTATTTTGGCAGTCCACCTCCATTCTTCCTGTTTTTCAGGCTAAAAACTTTGGAGCTATCCTTCTCTCTTTCTCTATTCCCTAGGCTGTCTATCAAGTCAGTCTGTCCTTCAAAATATTTCCAAACTCAGCCCCTTCTCACTGCCTTCACTCTGCCACAATGGTCCAAGGCTCTGCTACCCCTTGCTAGGGTTATTCCAGTTGCCTCTATCTGATCTTTCCAATTCTGCCATTTCCCCTCCAAGACGATTTCAGTATAGCAGCTGAAGTAATCTTTTCAGAATGCGCTTCATGTTATTATTTGTCTTGGGTCAAAACCTCCCAGTGGCTTCCCATTTTACTCAAAATAAACCAGCATCCCCAAAATGGACTTGCAGATAGGACATATCCTTCTATAACCCCAAGCCTACACTTATCTGACCTACGACTCTCCCCATCCCTTATTCTGCTCTGATGCCTGTTCCCTTATTCTCTTTAGCTCTTTGCTCAGATGTCACCTTTTCATGATGCCAATCCTGACCACCCTATTTAAAATTGCAATTGATCACCACCTCCCACTGTACCCTGTTCTACCTTCCCGAATTATTTTTCTTTATAGCACTTATGACAGACTTGTTTAGTGTCTTTTAAAAATTATTCTTTCTCCTGTTGGAATCTAGGAAAAAAACCCATGGGGCTGGGATATTTGTTCAGTTCACTGCTGTATCTCTGTATCAAAATACTGTTTGAATATATGAATCTGCCATATCTCAAAACTGATGTGAGTGAGATTAAGGTGTTACTTTCCTGTTAGTTTCTTCATTTGGGTTTGGCCTGTAAGAGTGGCAATTTTAAAACACATCTTCAGATATTTTGGTACTCCTCTTTGGAATCAGAACAGGCTTGTGACTGCTTTAACTAACAAGTACAGCAGCAGTGATGCAATCGGAATTCTGAGGCCTCTGCCTTATTCACTGGAAATCTTAAGCCAAAATATATGAGTTTGGACCAGCCTGAGGTTGCCATGCAGTGAGGAAGCCCAAGACATGCAGAAAGACCATATACAGGTGGTCAGGTTGACAATTCCAACTACGCAAGTCATGCGGAGGCACCACATATAAGTGAAGAACTCATTTTGGAAGTGGATCCACGAGCCCCAGATGTACCAGGCCTTGGGCATCATGCTGTAGACACAGGCCATCCCCACTGTACCCTTTCTGAATTCTTGTCCCACAACTCATGAGCATAATAAAATAGTGGTTGTTTGACAACACTAAATTTGAGATATTTTGTTATATAATAGTCGCTAACCAGAACAATAAGGGGGAAAGGCTAGGATAAAATAGCAATCATCTTTGGAAAGAAAGTTGGTTTTGAGCTTTTTTGTCTACTGAAGTAAGTATATGATGTGTGCCCATTCATGTGTATGTGAACATTATTTTGCCAGGCTCCTCTTGGAAGCTTGTATCTATCCAGATCAACTCACTAGACTTTAGCATCTCATTAACTATGAAGAAATGTCTTACCAATGAGCCATTTGAGAGTTTATGCCCAAATTTTAGTTTCTTGGTGCATTTCCATATTTATCACATGGAGGAGCTGACAGTATTAAGCCAGTTAAGGCAAATCTAGTTATGAAATTTTAGGAAAATACATAACCTGGCAATCAGTGTCACAGTGAAATATTGAATTTTGTGATGCTGCCAATTTTCTGCTTTTATTATTGTTATTTTTAAAATTTCTTTACTGGAGAAGTTGTGGGTTTACAGAAAAATCATGCATAAAATACAGGATTCCCATATGCCACCCACCACCGACACCTTGCATTTGTGTAGAACGTTTCTTACAATTGATGATAGCACATTTTTATATTTGTACTATTAATTAAAGAACATGGTTTAAATTAGGGTTCAAATGTAGTGTAGTTCCATGGATTTAAAAAAAACATTTTATTCTGTTACCATATATGCAATCTAACACTTTCCCTTTCAATCATATTCGGTGCTGCTAATTGTGTATACAATGTTGTGCTACCATCACCACCATCCATTACCAAAACATTTCCATCATTCCAAATAGGAACCCTGAACATTTTAAGCCTTAATGTCTCACTCTTGATACCCTTCCCATCCTCTGGTAGCTTATATTCTAGCTTCTGACTCTTATGAGTTTGCTTATTCTAATTGTTTCATATCAGTGAGATCTACAATATTTGTCCCTTTGTGTTTGCCTTATTTCACTCAACATGATGTTTTTAAAGTTCATCCATGTTGTTACATATATCAGTATTTCATTCCTTTTTACAGTTGAATAATATCCCATGGTCTGTATATATCACATTTTATTTATCCACTCATTGGTTGGTGTACACATGGGTTGCTTCCATCTTCTGGCAATTGTAAGTAATACCACTATGAACATCAGTGTGCAAATATCTGTTCAAGCCCCAGATTTCAATTCTTTTGGGTATATACCTTAGTAATGACATTGCTGTGTCAAATGTGAGTGCTATACTTAGCTTTATGAGGAGCTGCCAAACTGTCTTCTGCAGCAGCTATACCATTTTACATTGCCATCAGCAATGAATGAGTGTTTCCCCTCCAACACTTGTCATTTCTGTTACTTTAATAGCAGCCATTCTTTTTTTTTCATTTATTAAACATATATATTTATTGAATGTCTGCAATGGAACATACATTGTAGTAAGTTCTGGTGAAAAGAACTTGCCCTCCAGTAGAGGTGACAATATTGTGACAAACTAACATGTGCTGTTTATATTTCCTTCCTTCCTCCCTCCCTCCCTCCCTTCCTCCCTCCCTCCCTCCCTTCCTTCCTCCCTCCCTCCCTCCCCCCCTTACAGGTGTTTTTGATTTGCATTTCCCTGATAGAGAATGATATTGAGTATCTTTTCATGTGCTTTCTGTCCATTTTATATATCTTCTTTGAGGATATATCTGTTCAAGTCTTTTCCCCTTATTTAATTGGGTTTTTGTTTTTTTTGTTGGTAAGTTGAAGGATTAATTTTTATAGAATTGTTGGTAGCATTCACTGTGAAGCCATCTGGTCCTAGGCTGTTCTTCGCTGGGAGGCTTTTGATTACTGATTCAATATCTTTATTAGTAATTTATTTGTTGAGATCTTCTATTTCTTCTTGAGTCAATGTAGGTGGTTTCTGTGTTTCTAAGAATTTGTACATTTTCTCTAGATTATCTAATTTATGGGCATACAGTTTTTCTTCATATCCTTTTATAGTCCTTTTTATTTCAGCAGGGTTAGTAGTAATGCCTCTTTTTTTATATCTGATTTTCATTATTTGTATCCTCTCTCTTTTTGTCCATCTAGCTAAAGGTTTGTCAATTTTGTTGATCTTTTCAAAGAGCCAACTTTTTGTTTTCTTGATTCTCCATATTGTTTTATTGTTTTCTATTTCATTTATCTCTGCTCTAATCTTTATTATTTCTTTCCTTATGCTTGCTTTGGGTTTACTTTGCTCTTCTTTTTCTAGTTCTTCCAGTTCTGAGTTTAGGTCTCTGATTTAAAGTCTTTCTTCTTTTCTAATGTAAGTATTTAGAGCTATGTGTTTCTTTCTCAGTGTTGCCTTCTCTGCATCGCATAAGTTTTGATATGTTGTATTTTCATTTTCATTCACCTATTTCCTAATTTTACTTTTGATTTCCTCTTTAACCCATTGGTTTTTTAAGAGTATGCTATTTAATTTCCACATATTTATGAATTTTCTCTTTCTCCTGTTATTGATGTTTTTAGCTTTATTCCACTGTGGTCAGAGAATATACAATGTATGATTTCAACATTCGTGAGTTTATTGAGACTTATTTTGTGACCCAACATATGGTCTATCCTGGGGAGTGATCCATGTGCACTCAAGAAGAATGCGTATTCTTTTTTGGGGGGGTGATGTGTTCAATATATGTCTATTCAGCCTAGTTGTTTTAATGTGTCATGCAATTCCTGTACTTTTTTTTTAAAGATTTATTTTTGTTTATTTATATATCCCCCCCCCCTTGCTGCTTGTGCTTGCTGTGTTCATTTGCTTTGCGTTTTTCTGTGTCTGCTTGTCTCCCCCTGCTGCGGCATCCCGCTGAGTCATCCCGCTGAGTCAGCTCACCACGCAGCAGCTTGCCTGCTTGTGGCGGCTTGCCTTCTCCAGGAGGCCCTGGGAACTGAACCTGGGGCCTCCCATGTGGTAAACCAGAGCCCTACCAATTGAGCAACAGCTGGTTCCCCCTGTATTTCTTTATTGATCTTCTGACTAGATGTTCTATCCATTATTAAGAGTGTTGTGTTACAGCCTCTTGCTGTTAATGTAGAACCGTGGTTTTCTCTCTTCAAATCTGTCAGTATTTGCTTCATATACTTAGGGACTCTACTGTTAGGTGCGTATAGATTTATAATGGTTACAACTTCCTGTTGAATCGCCCCTTTATCAATAAATAATGGCCATATTTGTCTTTTGTAACTGTTTTTAACTAAAAGCCTATTTCATACGATATTAGTATAGCCACCCCAGCTCTCTTTTGGTTACTACTTGCATGGTATTTTTTTTTTTCCATCCTTTCACCATCAAGCTACTTGTTTCTTTGACTTTAAGGTGCATCTCTTGCAGGCAGTACCTAGTTGGGTCATGCTTTTTAATCTTTTCTGCCAATCTCTGCCTTTTGCCTGGGCAGTTTTAATCCATTACGTTTAAAGTCACTACTGATATTACAGGATCTTTCTTCTGCCCTTATTGTATTTAGCCTTTGTAAGTCTTACACTTTTCTGTTCCTCTGCTTTTATTTATTTATTTATTTTTGCTTTAAATGCTGAGAATGGAGGTGACTAGAAATACCAGCCATAGATGAGTATTTCAGAGCCAACTGCCTATTAAAATCAGTACATTCTCAGACTTGGAATCACTCACAAAGCTCATTCTTCTGCAGCTTAGAGAGGGGAAGGGGTGTGCCCAAGATCTCACACTGGAGCTGTGGGCTCCCGACTCGTGACCCCAAGTGCATTCTTGCCGCTCAGTAAGTGGTTCTAAGCTGGAAGTCGAGCTCGAAGATGAACTTCGGGGCTTTGATACTGGACTCTTTGAACCAGCTGAAATGGCACACACCATCTTGTTTGTGTGTGCTTTTGTGCCCTTTTCTGGAGGGAATCCACACCTTCTATCTGATTCTCAAAGAGATCTAAGGCCCAGGAAGGTTTAAGGGTACTCGATGTCTTTTTACTGTCTTTTTAAAAACTACCAGACTAAGTCTTGTACTCCTTCCCCACACCTATACACCAAATGTTCCTGGGAAGGTTCTTTATTCTTTAAGATCAATGTATAATCAGTGCCTCTCAGGTAGCTAGGGATAGCTGGAGTACCCAGCAACCAACTCATCTTTCTGTCTGTTTAGGAAAAAAAGGCAAACAATCACATTAAATCACTTTGAAGATTCAAAAGCACCAAACAATACAGGGCTAATTAGGTGAATATTATTTTTCCTTGAAACCATTACAGTAGTTAAGGCAGAGAGAGCTAAGCTCTCTGCAAATAACCCTGAAAGCTCAGAGGCTTAACTTAGAATTTTATTTCTTGATACCACCATCCAATGCAGGTGTCCAACAGACTTTTCCCTCGGTGTTTCAGAAACCCAATCTGCTTTTATTTTGGACTCTGCCATCTTCTTGGGCCCTGGGATCCCTTACTTCTAGCCAGATGGCAGAGAGGGGGGAAGAGTTGAGGACTGGGTAGGAGATTGTTATGGGTCAAGCTCGAAAGAGTTCCTCATTTTTATCCATATTCTCCTGGCCGGAAATAGGAAAGATTGGCCCCATGGAGATATAAGGGGTGTCGCTGGGGTTGCTTTCCAGCAACTGTACTACACTATGGAAGAGGAAGCACAGGGCAACAGGTCGTCTCTACCAGCGTGAACATTTTCAGGACCCTGAATCTCAGGTGGCTGAACTGAGACGGGCCTTTCAGACCGATGGTGCGTCCGGTCGCAGATCGCAGTCCTCACTTACCTAACTCCGCATAGGTGTTCAAGTGATCCTCAGGAACTGTAGTCAAGATTGAAAAATAGTGTAGTTCAATCTGAAAATTACTGTTCTTGAGTAATTGGAGATTTTATTTCATTTTTTAAAGGAGTGACAGAGAGGGTGGGGGCCCAAGCAATCTGGATGTTGAGTTGGTTTATATTACAATAGAACTTGTATAATTGTAGCATAGAGAACTGTTTCCATTTTTGCAAAAAATTATGTTACAAGTGAAGCTTTGTTTTGCATGTTTGCTCTTAAAAATGTTTTCCTGTTTGGCAGAAATTACAACAGCATATGACTTTACCCTATGGTTTTTATTTTCATTGTGTTGCTTAGTTATTTCTTGATTACTTTTATTTGTTTTACACAAACTTGGCCTCTCTCCTTAAAATGTCTTACTACTTTTATTCTTGAATTGGAATAGGCTATGGCATGAAATTATCATGAATTTCATTTTCATATATATTTTTTAAGATTTTGATGCTGCCTGGTATCAGAATTGGTGACCTTTGAAAATGTATTTCTTCACCACAGTGCACTTAGTGCAGCGCAACTCTGTTATTTACTTTTTGATTTCTCCTCTATAAAATGAGATTTTATTGGTCCAGTGAACTCCACCAATCTTAAAAGTAATGTGCTTACACTGTTGAGGGCTAAGTAACTTTATTATTATTATTATTTTTGAGGTTGAAGTCCTTATGGAATTCTTCCAGTGGTATGTTTGGCTGGCCAGATTGTACTGCCCATGAAAGTCAAATTTTGGAAACCCAGGGCTCATAATTAATGTTATATATTAAATATACAACTCACAAATAAATAATGAAAAGAACTTAACACATCCTAATTTTTTGGTTATGTTTTACTATTATCTATGCTCTTGAAGTTATTTATGTCTCTTGTGTTTGTAGAAGAGACATACTATTATATAACAGGGTGCTACTGTGCATTTTTTCCCAACTCTGCATTCCATGGCACCACTTAAGTAGCTTGTTAGTCATGATGGGTGCTGGTTGTTAAAAGTTTACTGGTACCTCACAGCTCCTCTTACTCAGAAGTTGGTGTTGAGCCTTGAAAGAGACAAAGTGCGTGCCCAGGCCCTTGTGATGCTCAGTAAACAACAGCTGATTTAAGGCCATTTCTTGTTGATGAGAGGTTGGCTACATGTCCCCTCAGAAAATCTCTGCCGTTTCAAGGAGCCTGAAGACAGCCAGTGTTGCTGGCACATCGCAATCCGGGGTTCCCTAAAGGGCACAGGTGCTCTTTCTGTTTCTCTATTCATAAAATAGATTCAGCAGCACTTGCTCCATCCCTTACAGGGATTTGTTAAGGAAAAAAATCACCTAACTCACATGAGAGCTTTTGAATAGTTAGGAAGCACACTTTTATAACCAGAGGTGGAGAATTAGTTTCATAGAAAGTTTGCCAGTTTGTGCAAACTTTGACTCTGAGAAAGTGATGACTCTGAGAAAAAAATATGCATGTCAGACCCCTGCCCTGCCCCAGCCCAGAGTTGTAGCGTGATTCCCCAGTGCTGATCACCTTCATGTGCCCGTGAAGGTGGACCAGGGCTAGGGTCAAGTGTTCTTGGTCCATTGGCAAATAAGATCAGCAGAATGGATGTGGCTGGGAGATCCCCTGCTTTTGTTTTCTGGAATAGACTGTCTTTTATTGAGGGATTCCATTCTTCTGACATTTTTTACATCAATATGTCCTAACCTGATGAAATGGCAATGATGATAGATGGTGGTGGTGGAAGTGGAGTTATTTTTAAATGTCATTACATGGAAAAAGTTGGAACTTATGTTGGTCCTCTTCCCACTTCCCACAAGTCTTTTGTTGTTCTAAATGCACGTGGTCTGATGGAATAGTAAAGGCCTAGAGCAGGGGTTCTTAACCTCTTTTGCTCCACGTCAGGTGAAAACCACGGATCCCTTACTAAGTCCACACTATGCTGTGTATTTTTTAATAAATATATCACACCCTCACCAACACGTCCCCACAAGAGTAATGTTTTTCTGAATTTCAGTTCAAGCTTGCAGACCCCTGGTTAAGCACCCCTGGCCTAGAACTACTCCACATTGACCCTAAATTGACGTTGACCCCAAATTCGTTTTTCTGGAGGCAGAATTAAGTCTCAGTGGAATTCCGTAGGTGACTTGTATCAGCAGCATGCACGTGTGTTGCTTCTCTTGTCACGGGCTACTTAAATAAAATGGTTTGATAATGACCAAGAAAATCAAATCATAAACTGAGCAAACCTTATTATCACTACTCTTCTGCCAAGACAACTTTTCGAAGTCTTGCCAAAACTGTTGTTTTGAGAGGAGGCATATAGAAAGTGAACCTTCAAGCTTAAAATTATAATTGTGTTGTTTGCTTTTTACCTAAAGAACTATTTGGCGTATTGCAGGAGTTCTTGGGACCACATTTGGCTTGAACCATTTTTGTCTCTCCTCTAGCACGGTTGATATTAATGCCAGTTTTAATTTCTTGACATCATGAGTACATAAATACATCACCCACAGATGTGATTTTCAACAAGAACTGAAACTGTAAATTAGAAAGCAAGAGATTCACAGGGTTTCATCAGATCGATTTACTCCCCAAAGTGACACAGTTGTATTGAAAAGGTTTTAAATTGCTCATTTCAAACCTGCCTCGGTAGCAAAATGCCACGCCTCCTGCGGATTTGCAACCACATTAGTCATTTTCCTTCCTCGTTTCCTTGCTGTATTTGCATTGGGAGCACAGAGTAATGTAATTTAGTAAATTATGATTTAATGGCTGGGCATCAGCCCCAGTGTTGAACAGTATTTGGAATATGATTACTTGCTGGCTTTGTCACAGTTGACATTAATTATTGATGGAAGTTTCAGAAATAGCGCATGTGCCAGTAGCTTTTCACCGGAACACAGGCTCTAGGCAGGAGGGATGCTAAAGAGTGTGGGGGAAGAGGCACCTGTGGCTTGTGTATGTCTGTGCAAGAGAAACCTCGACCGGTGGGCTGCGTGGAACCTGTGTAAGGGCTATGTTGTAACGGAAGGATGAACCGTCAGGCTTATTTCTACCGTGTTCCTCCCCAGGAATTGCACAGAAGAAGCCAACTTCAGCCGGAGCCAGCCAAGACGAAGGCTCTCCAGACTGTCATTGAAATGAAGGTAGGAGCTGTGCACATTTGTCAGAAACAGCTGTGCCTCAGGAGTTTGCTCTAACTTGATAGTGAATCTTTGAAATAACCATGTCATTTTTGTTTTATTTTCTAGGCACCCTGGTGGGGACTTTTGTTCTGGGTCTTTTTGCCTTCCTGGGTTTATCTAACTTATTGGCCCTTTATTAGGATGTCTTGTATGGGTAAAAGAATAAGGGCTCAAGGACCCCTTGACTGAAAGGAGCTGGGTTAATTTCTAGAGCATGGCTAATGAGGAAGGTTTTGCTTGTGTTTTGAAAGTGAATTTCTAAAACTAGAATAATTTTCCTCCATTTACATTACAATGAAAAGACACTTTTGAGAAACTAGGCTTTGGCAAAGGGAAGTAGATTTAAAGGCGTCATTAAATATTTAAAATAATGCTATCAGCAAAGTTCATTTTTCAAAAATGATACTTTCTCACGACTCCAGTATTTTTTCCTAACCAAGTCTGGATGTAATAATAATTTATTAAATATGCACAAAGTATCCTATTTAGCTGTGAAAGGCATAGAGATATTTAAAAAGAATGTAAAGGTAGCTCCAAGGATGGA
>PVKH010043745.1:0-10681 GCA_004027955.1 Chaetophractus vellerosus | reverse complement strand
CATGGAGTGAAGTATTAATCACTAAATGGGAGAACACTGAACTCCCATCTTGGAGATCTCTGTCATATTCTCCAGATAAGTAGCAACATCTCCCTGAGTACAGGGGTAGTGACTGGCAAAGGAGGATAATCCATTGATGGGCCCCTGTTATTGATGATTAGCCTTATGAGTCATTGCTGTTGAAATAGAAATAGCCTAGTGTTAAGGGGTGCCTAAGAGTTGCCTCTGGAGAACCTCCTTGTTGCTCAATGTGGCCTCTCTCTAAGCCAAACTCAGAATAGGAATACATTACCTTCCTCCCAGCATGGGACATGACTCCCGGGGATGAGCCTCCCTGGCAATGCGGGTTTACTAACCAATGGCAATGGGCAGTAAAACTGGGAAGAGACTTCAAATAAAAGGGGGAAATTGTTAAGACAATTGAGTTCATAGGGCTAAGAGACTTCAAAATGAGTCAGGAGGCCAACCCAGAGATAACACTTATGCAAATCCCGGTACGACCTCCTAGACTTCCAATATGGAAATCACCCCAAACAGAGGGCCACCAGAGGACTTTGGAGATATCCAGGTCCTATGCCAGGGCAGATAATCCCAGAGTTTGGTGCCTTGCTAGTGGGTCCTAACTTGGAATTCTTGCTCCTGAGTGTGATAGAAACTGACCAAAATATGTCTACACTGCTCATGGTCCAAATGTCTCTTCTGTTCAAACCTATATTTGATGCCAGAGTTTTAGGTGTACTTCCATAGAACAGAGACTACAGGCTGACCATAAGCCAACCGGGTCCAGAACTCTGAGGACCTGCAACTCCTATGCTACAACTCAATGGACTCAACCAGGACTCCTAGTTGGGAGTTGACGATGGAAGACAGCTATGCAGGGGACTCCAGAGAGCCTGCAGCTGCAGGCAGGATAATCCCTTCCATTGTGGAGGGGACATTACCATTCCAGGCTTCTCAAGATTGGGGGAACAACTATGGACTAGAATGGACTTGTTGGAGTCCTGATATAGACTTATGATGTATGCAATGCAAGAAATTGCAAAATTATTTGGTTTTAAAAACTAATCAATTTACAACTTTAGTTGGCTGCTACATACTTGTTTTCAATTACTATCAATGTTAAAATGCTGGTTTTGCCAAATGCTCTTTACAACAAATTCCACAGTTTTGAATACTTAGCAATTTACTTGTTTAATTAGCAGCTACAAACTTTTTTTTACTTACAATCAATGTCAAACCACTGGTTTTAATTAATGCACTTTGGAAGCACCAGGTTCTTCAGTTTTGAAAACTAAGTAAGTTACTTGCTTAATTGGATGCTAGACACTTGTTTTCACTTACTATCAATGTCTAATCACAGGTTTTACCCAACACTCTGGGAATGCACCATGTTCTTCAGTTTTGAAAACTAAGCAACTTACTTGCTTAAATCACTGAAGTGCTCTTGTGTTCACTTACAAAGTCAAATAACTGGAAATACCTAATGCACTTTAAATGAACCAAGTTCTTCATTTTTGACAACTAAGCATGTTACTTGCTTAATTGGAAAATATGCACTAGATTTCCCTTACAATCAATATCAAATCACTGGTTTTACCTAATATTCTGTAATGCACCAGATTTTCAGTTTTGAAAACTAACATACTTTTGTAATTCGCTGTTATGCACTTGTTTTAAATTACAATGAATGTCAAAACACTGGTTTTAGCTAATGCTCTGTGAATGCGCCAGGTCCTTCAGCTTCAAATACTTACCAAGTTACTTGTTTCATTAGCTGTTACATGCTGTTTCACTTACAATCAATGACAAATCAGTGGAAATACATAACATGTAGTGAATGCACCCGGTTCTTCAGTTTAGAAACTAAGCAAGTTACTTGCTTAATTGGCTGCTATGCACTTGTTTTCCTTTACATTCAATATCAAACCACTGGTTTTACCTAATGATCTGTGACTGCACCCGTTTTTCAGTTTTAAAATCTAAGCAAGTTACTTGCTTAATTGGCTGCTATGTATTTGTATTCATTTAATATCAATGTAAAATCACTGGTTTTCCCCAACACTCTGAATGCACCAGGTTCTTGGGTTTGAAAACTTAGCAACTTACCTGATTAATTGGCTGCTATGCAATTGTTTTCACTTACAGTCAATGTCAAATTGGTGGTTTAACCTTATGTACTGTTAATGCACCATGATCATTGGTTTTAAAAACTAAGCATTTTATTTCTTTAATTGGCTGCTACAAACTTGTTTTCTCTTGCAATCAATTTCAAAACTGTGGTTGTAGGTCATGCTCTGTGGATGCACCAGGTTCTTCAGTTTTGAATAGTTAGCAAGTTACTTGTTTCATTGGTGGCTACATGCTTGTTTTCACTTCCAATCAATGTCAAAATGATGGTTTTACCTAATGCTCTGTGAATAAACCAAGTTCTTCAGGTTTGAAAACTAAGGAATTAACTTTTTAAATTGGCAACTTTGCATTTTTTCAATTACAATCAAGGACAAAATGCTATTTTTAGCTAGTGCTCTGTGAATTTTTCTGGACTTCAATTTTGAAAACTATCAAGTTACTTGCTCAATTGGCTGTTACACACTTGTTTTCACTTACAATCAATGTCAAATCCCTGTTTTATCTAATGCCCTCTGAATGCACCTAGCTGTTCTGTACAGATAACTTACCAAGATATTTGTTTCACTGGCTGCTATGCACTTATTTTCACTTACTATCAATGTCAAATCATGGGTTTTCCTCAATGCTCTGTGAATGCACCAGGCTATTTGGTTTGAAAACTAATCATTTTAGTACTTTGCCTGTTACACCCTTATTTTCACTTACAATCAAAATCAAATCACTGTTTTTCCCTAATGTTCTGTGAATGCACCAGGGTCTTCAGTACTGTAAACTTTCAAGATACTTGTTTCATTGGGTGCTAAATCTTATTTTCCCTTACAATTAATGAAAAAAACACTGGTTTTACTTAACACACTGTTTTAAGTTACAATTTAAGA
The DNA here is from genome assembly GCA_004027955.1 of Chaetophractus vellerosus. Classification (NCBI taxonomy): domain Eukaryota; kingdom Metazoa; phylum Chordata; class Mammalia; order Cingulata; family Chlamyphoridae; genus Chaetophractus; species Chaetophractus vellerosus. The sequence continues at coordinate 7,673 of PVKH010043745.1, read as the reverse complement.
GAAAACATTGGTATTACCTAATGATTTGTGAATGCACTAGGCAATGTGGTTTCAAAAACTAAGATATTTACTACATTAATTGGATGCCATGTACTTGTTTTAATTTAGAATCAATGTTAAAATACTGGTTCTACCTAATGAGATTTGAATGTCCCAGGGTATTCCATTTTGTAACTAAGCAATTTACTTCTTTAATTGGCTGTTACACACTTGTTTTTACTTAGAACCAATGTGAAAGCACTGGTTTTACCTAAAAATCTGTGAATGCACAGGGTTCTTCAGTTTTCAAATCTAAGCAAGTGACTTGTTTAACTGGATGTTATGCCCTTGTTTTCAATTACAATGAATGTCAATCCCTTGTTTTACCTAAAGCTCTGTAAATGCACAAGGTTTTACAAATTGGAAAACTAAGCAAGATACTTGTTTATTTGCCTGTGATACAATTGTTTTCACTTACAATCAATCACAAAACCCTAGTTTTATCTAACACACTCTGAAGGCACCAGGTTCTTCAGTTTTGAAAATGAAGCAAATTACTTACTTAATTGGCTGGTACACACTTGTTTTCACTTACAATGAATGATAAAACACTGGTTTTACCTAACAATGTGTGAATGCACCAGGTTCTTCACTTTTATAATGTAAACAAGTTACTTGTTTAATTGTCTGCTACCCATTTGTTTACATTTACAATCAATGTCAAAAGACTGGTTTTACATAAAAGTCTTGGAATGCAGCAGGGCTTCAATATTGAAAATTCTTTAAGTTACTTGTATAAAGTGCATCTATGCATATGTTTTCAATACAATGTCAAATCACTGATTTTACCTATTGCACTGTGAATGCATCAGTGTATTCAATTTTAAAAATAAGCAAGTTATTTCTTTAACTGTCTGCTATTCAATTTTTACACTTACAATCAATGTCAAATCTCTAGTTTTCCTAATGTGGTTTGAATACAACAGGTTCTTCAGTTTTGAAAACTATGCTATTTACTTCTTTAATTGGATGCTACACACTAGTTTTCACTCACAACCATTGTCACAACATTGCTTTTACCTATTGCTTGTGAATATAGTAGGTTCTTCAGAACTGAGCAAGCTACTATAATGGGCAGTGATGAACATGTTTTCACTTACAATCAATGTAAAAACACTCATTTTACCTAATGCTCTGTTTATACACCAGGGTATTCTGTTTGGAATCTAAAATGCTTCTAGTTTAATTGTGTGCTATGTATTATCTTCATTTACAATCAATGTGAAAACACTGGTTTTACCTAGCATGGTGTGAAAATCAGCATATACTTCAGTTTTTAAAATAAACAAGTTATTTGTTTAACTGGATGCTACACCCTTGTATTCACACAGAAACCATCAAATCTCTGGTTTCACCTAATGCTCTGTGAATGCACCAGGTTTTTCAGGTTTGAAAACTAAGCAATTTACTTGTTTCATTTCCTGCTATGAACTTGCTTTCACTTAGAATCAATGTCAAAAACCCTAGTTTTACCTACCATTCTGTGAATTCAACAGGATTTTCAGTTTTGAAAACTAAGCAAGTTACTTGCTTAATTGGATGCTATGCAATTGTATTCATTCACAATCAATGTCAAATCACTGATTTTACCTAATGTGCTGTTAATTCAACAGGACTTTGATATTAATAACTAAGCAATTTAATTCTTTACTTAGCTGCTACAAACTTCTTTTCACTTGCAATCAATGTCAAATCACTGGTTTTATCCAATGCTCTGTTAATGCACCAGGTTCTTCAGCTATGAAAACAATTAAATTACTTCATTAATTGGCAGCTACACACTTGTGTTCATTACATTCAAAGTCAAATCTCTGGTTTTAGCTGGTGCACTGTGAGTGAACCAGGTTCTTCAGTTTTGAGATTTTAGCATGTTCCTTGTTTATATGGCTGCTACAGAATTGGTTTGAATTGCAATCAATGAGAAAACACTGTTATTGCCTAACACTTTGGGAATGCACAAGGTTCTTCACTTTTGAAAACCAAGCAAGGTACTTGCTTAATTGGATGCTAAGGACTTGTTTTCATGTACAATGTCAAAACACTGGTTTTACATAATGCTCTGTGAATTCCCAAGGTTCTTCAGATTTGAAAATTAAGCAATTTAGTACTTTCCCCACTATACCCTTATATTCACTTACAATCAATGTCAAATCCCTTGTTTTACCTAATCATCTATGAATACACCAGGTCCTTCAGTATTGAGACTTAGCAAGATACTTGTTTCACTGGCTGCTACACTCTTGTTTTCACTCACAATCAATATCAAAACACTGGTTCTACCTAACACTCTGTGAATGCAGCAGGTTCTTCAGTTTTGAAAACTAAGCATATTCCTTCTTTAATTGGCTGTTACATACTTATTTTCACTTACCATCAATTTCAAGACAGTAGTTTTAGCCTACACTCTGTGAATGCACCAGGGTATTCAGCTTTGAAAATATAAGCAAGTTATTTGCTAAATTGGCTGCTGTGCATTTGTTTTCCCTTACAATCAATGTCAAATCACTGCAAATACCTAATTCTCTGAATGCTCCAGGTACTTCAGTTTTGAAAACTAAGCAAGGTACTTGCTAATTTGGGTGCTATTTACTTACTTTCAGTTACAGTTTATGTCAAATCACTGGTTTTATCTAATTTTCTCTGAATGCACCAGGTTTTTCAGTACTGAAAAGTTAACAAGTTACTTCCTTAATTGGCCGCTACAACCATGTTTTCACATACCATCAATTTCAAATCACTGGTATAAACCAATGTTCTGTGAATTCTCAAGGTTCTTCAGTACTGAAAACTTAGCAAGATACTTGTTTCATTGGCTGATACAGAATTGTTTTCACTTACAATTGCTGTCAAAATCATTGGTTTTACCTAAAGCACTGTGAATGCACCAGGTTCTTCAGTTTTGAAAAATAAGCAGTTTACTACTTTATTGCCTGCTATGCACTTGTTTTCACTTGCAATGTCAAAACTCTGGCTTTAGCTAATGCTCTGTGAATGCACCAGGTTCTTCACTTTCAAATACTTAGCTAGTTACATGATTCATTGGGTGTACACACGTTTTCACTTACAATCAATGTCAAATTAGTGGTTTTACCTAATGCTCTGTGAATGCACCAGGTTCCTCAGGTTTGACTACTAAGCAAGTAACTATTTAATTGGCTGCTACACAATTTTTTTCAATTATATCAATGACATAATACTGCTTTTACCTAACACTCTGTGACTTTACCTTATTTTTCATTTTGGCAAACAACAAGTTACTTGCTTGATTGGCTGCTATGCACTTTTTTCACTTACGATCAATTTCAAATCACTGCTTTTACCTAATTATCTGTGAATGCACCAGGTTTTTCCATTTTGAAATCTAAGCAATTACTTGCTTAAATGGCTGCTAGGGACTTTTTTTCATTTACAATGTCAAATCACAGGAAATTCCTAACCAACTGTGAATGCACCAGGTTCTTCAATTTTGAAAACTAAGCAAGATACTTGATTCATTGGCTGCTAAACACTTGTGTTTGCTAACAATCAATGTCAAAACACTAGTTTTACCTAAAGTTCTTTGACTGCACCAGGTTCTTTGGTTTTGAAAACTAAGCAATTTACTACTTTAACTGGCTGCTAAGCAGTTGTTTTCATTTACAATCAGTGTCAAATCACCAGTTTCACTTAATGCTCTGTGAATGCATCAGGGTATTCAATTTTAAATATAAGCAATTTACTTCAACTATTGGCTAATATGCCCTTGATTTCACTGAGAATTAATGTTAAAGCCCTGGTTTTAACTAACACTCTCTGAATGCACCAGGTTCTTCAGTTTTGAAAACTTAGCATGGTCCTTGTTTAATTGGCTGCTACACAATTGATTTCAATTACAGTCAATGAGAAAACACTGCTATTACCTAATGCTCTGGGAATTCATCATGTTCTTCACTTTTGAAAAATAAGCACCTTACTTGTTCAGTTGACTGGTATGCATTTGTTTCCACTTACAATCAATGTCAAATCACAGGAAATACCTAATGCACTGTGAATGCACCAGGTACTTCAGTTTTGAAAAACAAGGAAAATAATTGTTTCATTGGCTGCTAGGCACTAGTTTCCATACAAAATCAAAGTGAAAACATGAATTTACCTAACACTCCATGAATGCACCAGGTTTTTCAGTTTTGAAACTTGTCAAGTTACTTGTTTAATTGCATGCAAAGCAATTGTTTTCAATTACAGTCAGTGAGAATGCACTGGTATAATCTAATGATCTTTGAATGCCTCAGTTTTTCAGTACTTAATCTTTAACAACATACCTGTTTCATTGGCTGTTATACACTTGTTTTCACTTACAATCAATGTCAAAACCCTAGTTTTACCTAATGCACTGTGAATGCACCAGGTTCTGCAATTTTGAGAACTAAGCAAGTTACTTGCTTAACTGGATGCTATGCCCTTGTTTTCAATTACAATCAATGTCAATCCCTGATTTTACCTAATGCCCTGTGGATGCACCAGGTTTTTCAATTTTCAAAACTAAGCAAGATACTTGTTTTATTTTTGGCTCCTACACAACTGTTTTCAATTACAATCAATGCCAAAACTCTAGTTTTATTTAATGCCCTGTGACTGCACCAGGTTCTTCAGTTTTATTAACTAAGCAAATTACTTGTTTAATTGTCTGCTATGCATTTGTATTCACTTACAATCAATGTCAAAAGGGTGGTTTTACCTAACAGTCTGGGAATGCAGCATGTTCTTCAATATTGAAAATTACTTGTTACTTGCATAAAAGGCAGCTACACATATGTTTTTGTTATAATGAATATCAAATCACTGATTTTACCTAATGAAATGTGAATGGATCAGGGTATTCAATTTTCAAAACTAATCCAGTTATTTCTTTAACTGGCTGCTATGCAATTTTTATGCTTACAATCAATGTCAAAACCCTGGTTTTACCTAATGTGGTTTGAATCCAACAGGTTCTTCAGTTGGAAGAACTATTTACTTCTTTAATTGGATGCTATACACTTTTTTTCACTGACAACCAATGTCAAAACATTGCTTTTACCTAATGCTTGTGAATATAACAGGTCCTTCAGTTTGGAAACTGAGCAAGCTACTCATATAATGGGCTGCAATGCACAAGTTTTCAATTACAATCAATGTCAAAACACTGGTTTTACCTAACATGGTGTTTACATAGCATGTTCTTCAATTTTGAAGAAAAGCAAGTTATTTGTTTAACTGGATGCTACAAACTTGTTTTCACACACACACACACTTAAAATCACTGGTTTTTCCTAATGCTCTGTGAATGCACCAGGTTTTTCAGTTTTGAAAACTAAGCAATTTACTTGTTTCATTTCCTGCTATGCACTTGTTTTCACTTAGAATCAATGTCAAAGGACTGGTTTTACCTACCACTCTGAATTCAACACGTTCTTCAGTTTTGCAAACTAAGCAAATTTTCTCCTTAATTGGCTGCTATGCACTTATTTTCACTTCCTATCAATGTCAAATCACTAGTTTTTCCTAACACTCTGTGAATGCACCAGGCTCTTCACTTTTGAAAAATAAGCAATTTACTACTTTATTGGCTGCTATGCACTTGTTTTCACTTGCAATTAATTTCAAAACCCTGGTTTTAGCTCACACTCCTTGAATGCACCAGGTTCTTCAGTTTTGAATACTTAGCAAGTTACTTGTTTCATTGATGGCTATGTGATTGTTTTCACTTACAATCAATGTGAAAATGATGGCTTTGACTAATGCTCTGTGAATGCACCAAGTTCTACAGGTTTGAAAACTAATCAATTAAAGTTTTTAATTGGCTGCTTTGCAATTTTTTCCCATTACAATCAATGACAAAATACTGTCTTTACCTAATGCTCTGTGAATTCACCAGGTTCTTCAGTTTTGAAAACAATCAAGTTCCTTGTTTAATTCACTGCTAGTCACATGTTTTCACTCATAATTAAGGTAAAATCACTGAAAATACTTAACATGCAGTGAATGAACCAGGTTCTTCTGTTTGGTAAACTAAGCAAGTTACTTGCTTAATTGGCTGTTACACACTTGTTTTCACTTACAATCAATGTGAAATCCCTGGTTTTAACTATGGCCTGTGAATGCAGCTGGTTTTTCAGTTTTGAAATATAAACAAGTTATATGCTTGATTAGCTTCTATGGACTTGTTTTCATTTACAATCAATGTCAAACCCCTGTTTTCCCTAATACTCTCTGAATGCACCCATTTGTTCAGTACTGAAAACTTACCAAGATACTTGTTTCACTGGCTGCTATACACTCATTTTCACTTACTATCAATGTCAAATCATGGGTTTTCCCCAATGCTCTGGGAATGCACCAGGTTATTTGGTTTGAAAACTAAGCAATTTAGTACTTTTTGTGCTACAAACACAATATCACTTACAATCAAATTCAAATCACTTGTTTTCCCTAATGGTCTGTGAATGCACCAGTGTTTTCAGTACTGTAAACTTTCAAGATACTTGTTTCATTGGCTGCTACAAACTTATTTTCACTTACAATCAATGGAAAACACTGGTTTTACTTAATACACTGTTTTCAATTACAATCCATGGGAAAACACTCGTATTACCTAATGCTTTGTGACTGCACTAGGTGGTGTGGTTTGAAAACTAAGAAATTTACTACATTAATTGGATGCTACACACTAGTTTTAATTTATAATCATTGTTAAAATACTGGTTTTACCTAATGAACTGTGAATGCCCCAGGGTATTCAGTTTTGTAATAAAGCAATTTATTTCTTTAATTGGCTGAGACACACTTCTTGTCATTTAGAACCAATGTGAAAGCACTGGTTTTACCTAAAAACTGTGAATGCACCTGGTACTTCAGTTTTGTAATCTAAGCAAGTTACTTGTTTAGTTGGCTGCTATGCACGCATTTCACTTGAAGACAATGTGAAATCACAGGAAATACCTAATGCACTGAGAATGCACCAGGTTCTTCAGTTTTGAGAACTAAGCAAGATACCTGTTTAACTCTATGCTACGTGCTTCTTTTCAATTACATTCAATGACAATCCCTGGTTTTGCCTAATGTCCTATGAGTGCACCATGTTTTTCAATGTTTAAAACTAAGCAAGATAATTGTTTATTTGGCTGCCACACAATTGTTTTTGAATTACAATCAATGACAAATCCCTAGTTTTACCTAACACACTGTGAATGCACCAGGTTTTTCAGTTTTGAAAACTAAGCAAATTACTTGCTTATATGGTTGGCATGCACTAGTTTTCATTTACAATCCAACTGAAAATAATGATTTTCCCTTAAGCTCTGTGAATGCACCAAGTTCTTCAGATGTGAAAACTAAGCAAGCAACTGTTTTATTGGCTGCCTCACAACTTTTTTCAATTACAATTAATTCCAAAACATTGGTTTTACCTAATGCACTGTGAATATAAAAGGTGGTTACATTTTGAAAACTATGCAAATTGTTGAAATCACTGATACACACTTGTTTCCCTTACAATCAATGTCAAATCACTGGAAATATCTAACACACTGTGTGATGGCTAGGCTAATGTGTCAACTCTGCCAGGTAATTGTGCCCAGCTGTTGGGTCCAGCAAGCCTGGGGCTAATTGCATCT
>PVKH010043744.1:0-10677 GCA_004027955.1 Chaetophractus vellerosus | reverse complement strand
GGCAAGCATGCTTCTCAGAACATGATCCTGCACCTTACTCCTCAGTGAAGAAAATTAGCAAGGAGAAGAGATTAATGTTGCAAAATTAATACCTCTCTGCCTCTGCCTTTCTTACAGGTTTTTAAAAGTGGTACAGAGAGACCTGACACATGCTGATGATGGCCAAAGGGCTCTCTGCACAAACCTCTTTCCTGACTCCAGACCATAAATATAGCTACCAATTAATAACTACTCCCTGGACTACAACAAATGAACATGTCCAATGAGGACCACTGCACCATTCAGATACCTGCCTCAAGATGTCTTCTCCATCATTTCCTAACACAGGGGTAATTCTAAGTCAGAAGATGTAAGACATCTTTCATTCTATTTCAATGCATAGGCATTAACTTTTTATTGTTTTATTATTTTCTTTTTGCCAGTAAAAGGAGTTTATTAAGAAACAAGAAAAGAGAGAGTACACACCCAAGGCATGGGTGCAGGCACGATGCAGGGTGAGGCATGCATGTGGTCCCCAGGTAGGCCTTTTGAAGGCCTTTCCTCCTCCCATTTCCCCATATAAAGGAAGGATCTCAGCTATTTGCTTGGTTGCCTTTCTACTTTCACCTGTCAGCTTTCAGGTAACCAATACGGAGGCCTTTCTGTTTGGTGTTATCTGGGGCTCCTTTTCAGCCCAGAAGTTTCAAATGGGACCTCATATCCATGGTCTTTGTGGGCTTTTCAGCTGCAACAGATATGGCTTTGTTTTTTCAGCTGCTACCTCTCTTCGAGTGGTTTCTGTGTGGGGTGCTTGGTAATAATCCCTCGGTGCCAGGGAGGCTCATCCCCAGGTGTCATGCCCCATGACAGGAGGAAGGTAGTGAGTTTATATAATGAGTTGGTTTAGAGAGAGGCCACATTTGAGCAGTAAGGAGGCTTCCAGGAGGTACTCTTAGGCAATATATATTACTAGGCTAAGTTTCAATTTAAGAAGTACAAGATTCTAAGTGCAACCCTCAATATCAAGGGCCTCGTGTGTTGGTCTGTCTTCATTTGCTAGGCACTGCCCACATAATCTACAGAGTCTCTCCACTCTATTAGAGAATGTAACAGGACTCCCCAGGATGGGGAATTCAATATTCTGTCGGTTATTGTTTGGGTCTCCATCCACCAAGACAACACCCCATGACCACATGAATACCTTCATATTCCAGAGAATCATGCCCCAGGTATACTCCTCCCCGTACATCCCATTACCACTGACACCCCACACCAGTGATCCTCCCCTGCCACAGTTGTAACACTCCTGATATCCAAAACTTCCCCCAAAACAAAGCCAAAAAGTTAGCTAATGAATGAGTACATTAGATACATTTGAGTTGTAGTTAGATTTTACATAGCTTGTATTTTAATTTTTTGGTTCTTTGCTGTTTCTATTAACTCATAGCATTATTTTAATAAATGTTATAATACCAACCTACTAAAAATTTTAAAAAACACAAAACTCAACCTCCCAAAGATGACAAGCCCAGGACCAGACAGCCTCACAGGTGAATTCTACCAGTCATTCAAAGAAGAATTAATACCAATCTCACTCAAACTCTTCCAATAGAACAGAAAGGAATGTTACCAAACCCATTCTATGGGGCTAACATCAACCTTATACAAAAGCCAGATAAATATAACATGAAAAATAGAAATTTGTAGGCTAATGAATATAGATGCAAAAATCCTCAACAAAATCCTTTCTAATTGAATCCAACAGCACATTAAAAGAATTATATATTATGATAAAGTCATTTTTATCCCAGGTATGCAAGGGTGGCTCAACAAAAGAGATCAATCAATGTAATACATCACAATACTAAATTGAGGAAGAAAAATCACATAATCCTTTGGATTGATGTGGAAAAGTATTTTGACAAAAGTCAACATCCTTTCTTGAAAACTCTCCAGAAGATAGAAATAGAAGGAAACTTTTTAAACATGATAAAAAGCACATATGAAAAACTCACAGCTAACATTGTATTCAATTGATAAGGACTGTAAGCTTTCCCATTGAAATCAGGAACAAGACAAGGATGCTCACTATCACCACTATTATTCAATATTGTGCTAGAAGTTTTAGTTAGAATATTTAGACAGGAAAAAGAAATTAAAGGCATCCAAATACAAAAGAAAGAGGTAAAATCTTTGCTATTTGCTGATAACATGATCTACTTTCTAGAAAATCCTGAAAGATCCACATCAGAGCTATGAGAACTAATAGACGAGTTCAGCGAAGTGTCTGGATACAAGATTAACATGCAAAAATCAGTAATGTTTCTTTATACTAATAATAAGATATCTGAGGAGGAAGTCAGGAAAAATATTCAAAATAGAGATTAAAAGAATCAATTAATTGGAATAAACTTAACCAAGCATATAAAGGACTTGTATTTGGAAAACTACAAAAAGTTGCTAAAAGAAACCAAAGAAGACCTAAATAAATGGAAGGATATTTCATATTCAAGAATTGGAAGACTAAATATCATTAAGATGCCAATTCTGCCCATTTATCTAGAGATTCAATTCAATCCCAATAACACTTCAACTGCCTTTTTTACAGAATTGAAAAAGCAAATTATCAAATTTATTTGAAAGGGAAATATGTCCTGAATTGTCAAAAACATCTTAAAAGAGAAGAATGAAGTTGGAGGACTCTCACTTCCTGACTTTAAAGCATATTACTTAGCTACAGTGGTAAAAGCAGTTGGGTACTGGTATAAACATAGATATATTGAACAATGGAATAGAATTGAGTGTTCAGAAATAATGGCTCATCTCTCTTCCGGGGCCATAGGTTCAAAGCTGACAAGTTCCCTCCTCTTCCGTGTCTATGGAGCTCTCTCTATTCCTCTATGTGTCTCTTTTTCTGTCTTCTTGATTGAGCATCCATTTATATAACCCACTAAGGGGACAGGGACTCAACCCTGCAAACCCTAATGACATGGTCAAATCAAAGACCTAATCTTGATTTAATCAAGTAAATGTAGAGCCTTTGAATTTAAATCAATCAAAAGATGTCATGCCCAGAGGAACAGACCAGTTTACAAAATAATAACTCTTTTTGGAATTCATAAGTAATATCAAAATGCCACACCTGGTGTTCAATTTTACCAATGAAACAAAATGATTTCTGATCACTTAAGCCCAAGTAGTATGCAGGTCCATTTCCAGTGAGTTTGTAAATGATCAGATTTCATTATATATTCTAAAACTTGTGTGAATATTCATTCCTCATGAATATTCTTCAATTTTTGATGTGATTCTTCTTGAAGGTAAGACAAATATTAATTGTTTCATTTTCTACTGAACTGCAGACAACTGTATTACTGTTTTATTGGTTTAGTAAATCTTTCTAGATTATTTAGGGAAGGTAACATTATTTTAATGTTGTTTCAAATCCACAAAAATGCATATGTCTATATTTAAATAAGAATTAATTTATATATTCATTAGAGTTTCTTCTACACCTTGCATGTTTATTTTAGACTTCTCTTTAGGCATTTTGACTTAATAATTATAATTTGATATAATTTGAGATATTAATCTTTGTTTCCGTAATTTCCACCTTCTTTTTTTCTTTTAATTTTGCTCTGTGTATAATGCCCAACTAAACATCTATATCAAGAAGATATAAAATCAGTTTCATTATATAATGCCATTATTTTGAAAACCTTAAACTCTGGAGAAAAGAATATAGTTGGAGAGTAAATAAAATATCTTCAGAGAGGGATGAAGAGAGTAGTGGGTTCCTCTCCTCCTGTCACTCACACAAGTGCCAAGACAAAGGAAAACATACACCCAAAACTCCCAGAATTTGGGAAGGGGAAGAGAGTATACTCAGGCAGAGTGTTGTGGTAAGGAACTAGAGAAGGAGTGGCTGTAGAAGAGGTATAGGCATAAATTCTAAGATTTACCTTTCAGACAGTTCTCCATGACTGAAAGGGCTGGGAACAGCAGGAAGCTGAGGAACCTAAGGCTCATGGTGACCCAGCATTGTCTGTTGCAGGGTATGAGCACAAGTGCAGAAATCAAAACTGTGACAAAGCCTCTGTAGCCCACACCCTGTGGTATGGCAGCATGCAGCAAGGAGCCCTCGATGACACTAGCAGTCCTGTTTTAAATAAAGTCACTTCTTCAAAAGTCACACATTAGTACTGCAACTATTTTCTTATATTCATTGCATGTTTCTTCATTTAGCCTCATCCCTGTGGTCATTTATGGACTCTAAAATTCAAGGCATGGTACACAGCTCACTCTGCCATTTCAGGTAAGAGGTAATAAGATGACATTTCAGTTGCTGCTCTTAAGTTTTACTCAATTTTGTGGGATACACAAAATATATAGATATACATTTCTCATAATTTCCCCTTTCTGTGACACATATTTGAGCTTACTAGTTAGAAACAATAGTGGGACAGTTCCTGAAATGGACATAACATGAGAAAAGACATGGACAAATGAGAAGATGTGTTACATTTTGAAATCCTACAGCAATACAGTGTAATAACAGAAAACTGTGCCTAAGTCTCAGTATACTAAACTTTCAAATGAATAGTCTGGAAAATTTAAAAGATCCTCTTCAATTCTAAAATTTTGTACCATTGGTCTAACATTACTGAATTTGCATCTAGCTCAGAAGAGGTCATCTTGAATACCTTATACTGTGGTGTGAAAACAATACAAGGAATTTAGCTTCTTTAACATGTGTTATTTATTGAAGATTTTCTTAGCTTGTTATGCAATTAGTGCCAAGTGTAAAGATTTTATATGACAACTAAGGCTTTTATTTATTTTTTAATATTTGAAATTGCAAATTTAATTGATAATAAAATGATGTGATTTTTTAAGAAGGTATTTTTGCACCCTCATATATATGCAGACGGGTGTCTCATCTGGTGTCACAGTAGCAGCTGTGGCTGCCAGAAGGTTAGTTCTGGGCCTTATTCATAACTTCCACATGAACCTGATGAAAACACGTCCACTAAAGTCCTTGAACTAACTTTCCACTTAACTATAATTGATAGTTGTTTTTTCTTAATTCAATTTAAATTGACTAATGAGTTTTGTGGGTCAATGATATCTGGCACTGGGACAATCCTGGAGATAACATGTTGCCCAGACACGGTCTTCAACATCAAGAATCATACAGTTTGGTGGATTAGACTCTAAGGGAAATGGAGATTTACCACAAGTAGTGGAAATCAGAGTTGTGGGATTTGTAAACTACAGGGGCCATGGGAGCCTATCTTGGTGGGTTAAGCACACACTCCAGGGCAAAGTTGTGTTTCAGCTGAGGCTTACTACTTAAGTAGGAGGCAGTCAAGTAAAAGATGAGGAGGGACCCAACATATGCAAAGAAACCATGGAGAGTGATTCAGTTCAAGGATTCACAATCATTTAGTGTGACTAGAGAAGTAAATTCTTATAGAAGATAAATTGAAGAATTTCTGTAAAGGTGCCAATTCTGTAAATACAGTAGGCTATTTTTATGTACTTTGGTCCTTACTCAAAGGCCTAAGCAATCCACTGAAAGCATTTAAATAGGCCTGGGGCAATTTTGAATACAAGAGGTAAATTAGGAGAGGACTGTGGGAACATGGCAGTATAGGGAGCTCCAGGATTCAGTCCCTCCACCAAAACAACTATTGAACTGGCAGGAGCTATCTGATTCAACTATTTTGAAATTCTAGTGTCCAGTGGGTCACTGAGCAAAATCCAGGTAGGTGAGGGACGAAGATGCTGGTAAATTATGGAACATACTGGTGAGTTGCATCCTCCCTGTAGTGGCTACCATTCCCCATCCCCAAGCCTTGTTATGGGCAGTATGGGGACAAATACTCCTAGTGCATCCTTGTATGCATGAAAGTCAGTACCCATATATCAGCTGGAAGTCTTAGGGACTAAGCCAGGGAACTTATCTCAGGCTCACTATCCCAGAATTTTTTCTGAGGGCAAAGGTTGAACAGTGTGAGAAATAATTAAATTAAGCAGCCTTGGGCAAAGGAGTACCTGAATTAAGTCACAGGGAGCACAAGGAGGAGATGAGCATATCAAAGGGAATAGAGCAGGGCCTTCATTCAAATTCCTATAACTGTAAACGGAAATTCAGAAGCAACTAGCAAGCACATGCCCAAGAAAAGAAACACGCTCATGGCTCCACACAGACTCATATAAGACAGAGAGGATCTTGCACTTCTATTTGCCTCCGTTTGATCTTCTTGAAAGGTGAGCTAATCTCTGAATGAACCCAATAGCCAATGCAGAGACAATTTTCAAAGACAAAGAAATGTGCTTTTTGCTTTGGTTTCTTTGTTTAGATTAGCTGCCTGCATTCAAGAAAAATTCTGTCATATTAGTAGCTGTATACAAACTTATAAAGTAGACAGCAAGGGAGCTAAATTCTACAGTTTAATATTTTACAAATATTAAAATGTACAGTTTTGCAGCAAAAGATTCCTAGATAAAGAAAGAAACAATAAATGGTGGCCATACAAAGAATCAAAAATAAAAATCCAGAAACTATCAATGAAGTTGGAGAATTCATGCTTCCTGTTCTTAAAATTATTATAATCAAAACAGCCTGGTATTGACACAAGGACAGAAATATTGACCAATGGATTCAAAATGAGAGCTCAGAAATCATTCCTCACATTCAAGGCCAATTTCTTTTTGAAAAGGGTACAAAGACCATTGGGAATAAACGATCCTGGGAAACCTGGATGTCCATATGCAATAGGATGTAAGCAGAACACTACATCAAATAATATACAAAAACCAACTCAAAATGGATCAAGACCTAAATATAAGAGCCAGAAGAATGAACCACGAGGAAGAAAATATAAGGAAGCATCTTCAGGACCTTTTGTTAAGCAATAATTACTTAGAATTCACACCCAAACACAAGCAACTAAATTAAAAATATATAAAATGGACTTCATCAAAATGAAAAATTTGAAAAAGGAAAAGGAATATAAGTTATCCTAATGCTTAGAAAATATTTCCAAGAAATGATATATCTACATGAAGTGAAATATTAAATGATAATATAAAATTATATATGTGACTATCAAAATCATTCATAATAATAAGCAGGTGGAAGGTTTTCTGTTTATGCATATTGTTTCATCTATTTAATTTCTTCAGGATTTGGCAAAATGTGGCCCTTTGGCCCATTCCAGACATTTTAAAATGTGTATGTTTGTCTGTCCTGCAGCAGAACTATAGCCAGCTGTTACTGGTAGCCTTGAACATGTAGTCAGGGAAAGCCACCTCTGCTTTCTCCTCAGCAGCCAGCAACAGATCCAGGCACTGGTTCTTCCTCATCTCTGGTCAGAAAAATACTCCTCAGGAATAATGCAGCAAATTTTTTCAATAATTTTTTTCAATTCTAATCTAATAATTTATTAATAGATAATACACGATGGTGAGTGGCATTTATTCCTCAAAATCAAGGTTGTTTTAAGTTAAGAAAATAAATCAACATAAAATATCACATTAATAGACTAAAATAATAGCCAGAATTGAACATATATGATCACGTGAAAAGACGTAGAAAAGGTATGTCCAAAATGAAAATCCATTTCTGGTAGAAACACTTAAAATCTCTGAAATAGAAGGAAATATCCTCAACCTGATTAAGGACATCAATGACAAATTTACAGATAGCAAAAGGTGAAAGTCTGAATACCACCCCCTAAGAAGACGTTCAGGGCCGGGATATTGACTCTTGGTTAGTCATAAGAGAAGAAAAAGGGCCAGGTAAGACTACTACTACTGCTGTTACTGCTGCTTTATTTATTTTTTTATTCGTGTACAATATATAAAACCTAAAATTTCCCCTTTTAACATTATACTATACAAATGAGTGCCATTAATTACATTTTCCATGCCATGCTACTATTACCACCATCCACTACCAACATCCATTACCCAAAATTTTCCACTATCCAAAATAGGATCTCAGTACCTATTAAGATTTAATTCCCTGTTCTCTACCCTGACCCAGTTCCCTGAAAAACCATATTCTAGATTCTAATTCAATGAGTTTACTTCTTCAATTATTTCATATCAGTGAGTTTTTAATGTTGGTGTAGTGTTATTATAGAGCAGAGCTACTCATTCAAATATAAAAAGGATTGGAATGAAATTAGAAAGCAATATTAGAGATGTTGATGTCTAGTGGTAACAGAATCCTAGAATCCCAGTAAACTCAATGAATGCTTATTGAATGAATAAAGTATTAATATTGATAATTTGTCAAAAATATTTAGAATCCAATTGTCAGTTTATCAGCCCATTTAGCAATAATTGAAGAAGTAAATTTTTTCTCTTTTTTCTTCTTCACAAATCAATTTTATAGATACATATTAATAAAATAATAAATTCATCCTAAATATACAATCAATAGGGTTCAGTACAATAACATAGTTGTGAATTTACCACTTCGATCATTTTTAGGGCATTGTCTTTATTCCAGTAATAATAATAATATAAAAAAACAAAACCCAACCACACAAAACTCATCACCTCTCAATCTCTCTATACTTCCCCTACAGTAATAACTGCTTTTCTGTTTCTACCTCTCTAGTTTATTTGTATTTATATTTTGTTAAAACAGTCATATATGCAATATCACCCATATTCGTATTTTACATGAGTTTTCACTATGTCATACAGTCCCATGTTACATTTCTTAGCTTTCAGTCTAGTATATAAATGTCCTTAGTCTTTCCCTTTCAACCACTGAAATTTTCATACAATAGCTCTTCTAGTCACAAACACCATGATGTGCTCTCATCACTTCCATTTATTTCCAAAGATTTACAAACAACCATTTAACCAATTCTGCACAGATGAGCTATCAGATTTCCATTCTCTATCCTCATTGTATTAAGAAATAAATTTTTGAGGAACTGTGGAAAGAAAGGAGTACATTTTGTAAAATATTACAGTGAGGCGCACAACTGACTTAACTAGTAGGAGTTTTAAGTATGTTGTTAAAAAATTTGTATTGGACTTCAAGGAATTACCAGAGAATAAGAAAAACTGAGCTCAACAAGCAAGGATTTCAGTGAGGATTTTGTGCTTATTAAATGAACATTTAGGAACAAGTTACCGTTAAAATTTGAATGATTTTTTCCACATTTGGTTATTGCTGTTTACATTACTTTGTTGAGCCTACATCTTCATAAGCTTTTTAGCAGGTATGTGTTGAACACTTCCGTTTCCTGGTCAAGACAGGATCAGAGGCCATGGATACTGATAACTGATTTTCTGTTTTCTTCTGTCTATTTACATGGCTATTTCTATTACAGAAAATATTTGGAAATCACATTATCTAATAAGGGTTTAATATCCATGATATATAAAGAGATACTACATCTCAACAATAAAAAGACAAACTACTCAATTTTAAAATGGGCAAAATACTTGAATGGAGATTTGTCCAAGGAAGAAATGCAAATGGTGGGGAAAAAAAAAACAGATGAAAAACTCTTCAACATCACTAGAGAATAGGGAAATGCAAATCAAATATACAATGAGATATTATTTCACAGCTATTAGAATGGCCAGTATAAAAAAGTCAGAAGACTACAAGTATTGGAGAGGTTGTGGAGAGATAGTAATGCTTATTCACTACATTCCTACCAACACTGTTGGTGTGAATGTAAAATGGTACAGCCACTGTGGAGAACTGTTTGGCAGTTCCTAAGGAAGATAAATATAGACTTGCCATGTGACCCTGCAATACCATTACTAGGTATTTACCCAGAAGACCTGAAAGCAGTGACACAAACAGACATCTGCAGACCATTTTTCACAGCTGTGTTATTCATAATTGAGAAAAGATGGAATCAACCCAGGTGTCTAGCAAATGATGACTGGATAAACAAATTTTGGTGTATATACATGATGGAATATTATGCAGCTCATGGATTTAATAATTAGAATACAGGTCACCTGAAAATAGAATGACAATAGATAAAGGAAAGCTGAGGGTTAATCTGTGCAGAACTGGTAAAAAGGTTGTTTGTAAATCTTTGGAAATGGATAGAAATGGTGAAAGCCCATCATGGTGTTTGTAACTAGCACTGCTATTATATGAGTATGACAGTGGTTGAAAGGGAAAGTCTAAGGACATATTACTAGAAGAAAAGCTAAAAATGTAACATGGGATGTATAACATAGTGACACCTCATGTGAGATATGAATATGGGTAATACTGCATGTATAAGACTACTTTTACAAAATATAAATACAAATAAACTAGAGAGATGGAAACAGAATAGCAGATATGTAAGGCAGGAAAACCATAGAGAGATTGAGAGGTTATAAATTTTTGTTTGTTTGTCTGTGTTTTGTTATTATTATTATTATTATTATTATTATTATTATTATTATTGGAGTAATCAAAATGCTCTAATAATGACTACAGTGATGAATGCACAACTATGTGACTACACCAAATACTGATTATACACTTTGGATGCATTTAGTCTGTATTAGTATGCATCAATAAAAATGATTTGTTTAGGGCCCGGCTAGATAGCTCAGTGGATAAAGAGCTCGCCGGTGTACCACATGGGAGGCCCCGGGTTCGGTTCCCGGGGACCTCTCCGAGCGGGCAGACGGCTTTGAGAAAGGCAAGCC
>PVKH010043743.1:0-10677 GCA_004027955.1 Chaetophractus vellerosus | reverse complement strand
CAACATTACCCGTGATTGTTGGTTATGTTTTTCCGTTAAACCTCCTTATTATGATGCCATAGCGCTTAACGCAACGTTTAACACCTCTAATGATGACAATCCCCCACAGTGTCCCTGGGGTAATCAAAGACTGGTCTTACCATGTCATCAGTCCTTCAATCGGGACATTGCATTGGGCATTCCTCTAGTACATCCACTCAGGTCTGTGCACGCTTTTCCTCTGAGGGCTCCTCCATTAAATTTTATGTTCCACCCAGTGGAACGAAGTGGCTTTGCTCTACCACCGGCCTTACACCCTGTGTGTCCGCAAAGGTTTTAAACAATTCAGGGGAATTTTGTGTGCTAGTAGCTATACTCCCACACATCTTTATTCTCGGCGGAGAGACTTTTCTCCACCTAGAGGAGAAGCTTCTCCACCAACCAGACATCACACTCCCTGCCTTAAACAGGTCTAAAAGAGAACTCATTACGGCCATCACCATTGCTTCACTTTTAGGAGTTGCTGGCGTCGCCACAGGGGTGACCTCCATTGTCCGTCAGGACCAGGGCCTCTCTGCCCTGAGAGCCGCGGTGGACGAAGACTTGGCACGCATCGAAACCTCCATCACTCACCTCGAAAAGTCCCTCTCTTCTCTTTCAGAAGTCGTCCTTCAGAACAGACGCGGTTTAGACCTTCTCTTCCTTAGGCAAGGAGGGCTCTGCGCTGCTCTGGGTGAGGAATGCTGTTTTTACGCTGACCATTCAGGGGTCATCAAGGGTTCCGTGGCTAAGCTGAGAGACGGCTTAGCTAAGCGCAAGCGTGGGCTTCCGCAGAGGGTTCCCCTTGGGGAGTTAACAACCTCCTTTCCTACCTCCTCCCTGTGTTAGGCCCTCTAGTTACCATTATCCTTATAGTTTCCTTTGCCCCTTGGACCTTGAGAAAGGTCATTCAGCTGGTCAAAGACCAGATTGACACAGCCTTAAGCAGACCCATTCAGGTGCATTATCACCAGCTACACCTCGCCGATCAAGGTATGGAGTTGGGCCATTCGGACTGCGAGCTATAAAGACCCCCTCCTATGGGAACGGCATATAACTCAAAAATATGCTACTGGCTTAGACCAGGATCGGTACCGCTGGGTGCGAGGCAAAGTACTGCAAAGGAGGGCTAAAACGAAAAAGGCCATTTTTGAGCTCCTTGAGAAGCATGCCTCATTAGCATAGGGGTTCGCTCAGCAAAAGTCCCCTCCCCAAAAAACTGAGCCACTAACAACTTGGGGAATGAGGCCTCTACTTCCCCCAGCTGGTTAATGCCAGGAGAATGCTTATTTGAGCTTCTCTCCTCCTCATTCTAAATAAAAAGAAAAGGAGGAGATGTTGGGGATGCTTGCCGCAGTTTTCCGCCCTTTTTGCCTATAGCCATGCCGGCGACAACATGGCCGCCGGTGCTGAAACAGCAACAGCTTAAACTGCAAGTTGACTTCTTTCACGGAAGTCAGGGTAGCCCGCGAGAAAAGCCCGCGCACGCCAAAAGGCTCTAGCTGTCTCATTGGCCACCTGCCCCAGCAACAGCAGGAACCAATCCAAAGCTGCCACCGGTCTTTGCTAACCACTCCCCCTCCTGTTAGGCTATATATTCTGCACCCTTTCAATAAACGTTTGCAGCTTGATCAGAATCCTGTCTTGCTGTCGTCCTTTGTGTCTCTTGTCCCATACCATTCTGTTCCCACAGGAGCGGAGCCCCGGTTGATGGTCCCGCGGGTCGGGACAGGTCCTCACCCACAGAGCACGCTCAGCATCTGGTAACTGCTGTTTCTTCTGCAGAGTAGGATTGCGGTTGCCGTGGTTTCAGAACAAAACCACCAAAACGATGCAAGGGTTTTAAAGTCCTATTTGGAGACCAGCCACAAATACATTATTTAGACAGCATGGTGAAATAAATGAGATGTTTTATTCCTCTGAGGCCAAGCATGTTTTCATTTTCTCTTTCAAATAAAAAATATTGATTTTTCTTTTTCTTTTCTTAAAATATTTTTTTAAACTCAGTAGGCTTGTGTGCTGTGGAAAACTAGGCATCTACCGGCTCAGAAAGGAAAACCAGGGCTGCAGCTCCTGACTTCAAGGCATCTTAGGGGGAACCCTGGAAACGGGAGGCTACCACTTACACTGCGCTTTGGAGCCTGCAGCCCCCGGCAGCCTGCTGGAAGGAACTTCTTTTTCTAGTCTGGCTTGTCACTGCTACACCCTGTGCGTCTTCACTGGATGATAAGGTCCCTGAGGCTCCGCTCTGACCTTGGAGGTGCCTGGGCTCCCGGAGTCCCGGTGGCTTGGGAGCAGCGCCTGCCCTGCCTCAGCGCTCCAGACGGCTCCTGCCGCCCAGCTGGGCACGCATGCCTTCGCGATGTCCAAGTCCCCTCGCCCCAAAGGCTGCTGCTTCTGACGTTCCTTTCTCTGCCAAGGTCCACTGAGACCGGCCCGCCCTCCCTGACTCGGAACCTTGCAGGCCCAAAGCCAGGTGGGCTCGCAGTGCAGGCGTCTACGCCGCTCCGCGGCTCCGGGCGCCGGGTGAGGCGGGGCGGGGTGCGCACGGCACAGGCCGCTGGCGGCCCAGCTGCCCCGGGCCCTGCCCTCCTGCCCCCAGACC
The DNA here is from genome assembly GCA_004027955.1 of Chaetophractus vellerosus. NCBI lineage: Eukaryota > Metazoa > Chordata > Mammalia > Cingulata > Chlamyphoridae > Chaetophractus > Chaetophractus vellerosus. The sequence goes on along the minus strand of PVKH010043743.1, from coordinate 8,054 downwards.
GCGCCACTGCAGCCCAGCCAACAGGAGCGCTCCCTCCACCCCAGCCCGGCTGGGACGCGGCCGCCCCAGGGCTATCCCCGCGGCTGCTCTACCACTCCTGGTGCGATCACGCAAAGGCCGGCGACGCCACGCTCCATCTCGCCAGCCCGGGAAGGCCCGCCCTGCCCCCTTCCGGGCGCCAGCCCTCCTCGCGGGTCCCGTCGGGCCCTTGGCGGCTGCAGTGCCCACCCCGCCGCGGCCGTCCGCGCCCCCGGCCCCGCAGGCTTCCCGGGCCCGCCGCCTCCATCCTGTTGCGGCCCGAGGCCCTGCAGCGGCCGCCAAGGCCCTCCCCGAGCAGGGGAGCCCTGGGGACCCGCCTGCCTCTGCGGCGCCCCCTGCAGGTCCGGGCCAAACCAGCCCGGGGAGGCGCGCGGCTCGGGGCAGCCCCGGACTCCGCTGGGGAGCGCTCCTGGAGCGGGGAGGGCTCCTGGCGCGGGGAGGGCTCCGCGGCTAAGGCCGCCGGGCAGCCTTGGGGCGGGAGGGGCCCTGCGTCCCCCGGAGGGCTCGGGGCAGCTCCGGGGCGCTTCAGAGCGCGTCCAGCTGCGGCCTGAGGCCGAGTTGGGGGGTTGCGGCCAAGAGGGGCGTCGGAGGCAGGAGTCCCGCGGGGCGGGGGGTGGGGGGGTGCGAGGGAAGCGATCGAGGGAGTCAGAAGGAGGAAGCAGAGGGAACAGAAGTTCCTAATTTTATTTTATTTTGTTTTATTTTTTAAATTTTTTTAACTTTATTTTTTTTAGGACACATCGATTACATAAATGTTACACAGAAATTTATGAGTACCCATATGCCCCACCTCCCACACCTCCCACATATACATCCTTCATCAGTGTGGCACATCACCTGTAATAGATATACACATTTTGGGGGCTTTGCCACCATGCATGGACCACAGTTCAGACTGTAGACCACCCTCTCTCCCATACCGTTCTGCATGATACATGATGATATAAAATGGCCTATATCCTCCATTGCAACATCACCCAGGACAATTCCCAAGTCCCAAAAAAGTCCCTGTATTACAACTGCCCTTCCCTCTCCCTGCCCCCAAAGTGTCCAGTGGACCCTGGCGCCACATGATTTTGTAATTTCTTCCATCCCGTGAATCACAAGTCTATAACAGGACACCAACAAGTCCACTCTAGTCCATAGCTCTTCCCCCAATCCCGATTAGTCTAGGATGGTGATGTCCCCTCCACCACCAAGTGAGAGGGGGCTTATATCCCATGGATACGATGGAAGGGATTGTCCTGCCTGCAGCTGCAGGCTCTCTCCATTCCCCAGCATGGCTGACGTCCATCATCAACTCCCCACTAGGTGTCCTGGGTGAGTCCGTTGAGTTGTAGCGTAGGAGTTGCAGGTCCACAGAGTCTCTGGACCCAGTTGGCACATGGCCTAATTTTAATAAAGCCAAATTTCCTGTTTTTTCATTTTATGCTTAGTGCTTTTTGTCTCTGTCTTTTGAAACCTTTTCGGACTTCAAGATCATGAAGATGTTGAGAGAGTAAAATGGAAGGGCCTACCCATTAATGAAGTTCATTTAGATCTGTGTTCCCTGGATGAACAAGGGCACTGGATCTTAAAATGCAGTACTGTGTGAATGTGAATAAGTAAGATCGTAGGGAGTGGCACAGAATGTATATATGCTCTAAGTCATTACAATTAATGTGTTCAGGGTCCTCTCCTACAGATTTGGTACCACAGAGGGCCGCTGGACTATTGGAAAGGACTCCTCTACCAGCTCATCATGAAACCGAGCAGGCCAGGACATTAAAAGACAGGTTTTCATGGGAGCAGAAGTTATTAGAGACTGCATATGTCATGGATATAACAAGAAATGGTTGCCAACCTGTTGATTGAAAGGAATTAGCTGTAATATCTCAAAGACTAATGAAAGATTAGTCTTAATCTTGGTAACTAAAGAGGACAGTTTATTGAAAAGAACCAGAGTACAGTGTGCATGTGTAGAATTCTCATTTAATCACTTCTGAATGCTTTCAGTTCCACTATTTCAAGTGTATGATCTCATGTTTCAGTTAAAATTTTATAATTTTAATAATTGAATTAATCCATTTCCTTCTACTCTAGTCTTCCTCACTTCATTACATTACTTTGTAACAAACAATAATATTGAAGGGGCTTCGAAACTTAAATGGCAGCCATAACAATTTTTTTCCTTTGTTGAATCAAACAACGTACAAATTGGGAATATGTCTTCATGGTTTGCACTTTAGTTATTCTCTCTGCACTCTGTCCCTTAGATATTTATGTGGATACAATTAAAATACCTGAGTATTGAATTTCAAACTGCCCCTTCCAAAACCTGCATTATTATTCATATATATGCACCTTATGATTGTATTTCCATATGCCCAATTTGTGCCTTCCATAGCTTGCAATGTACTTTATAAGGTGAAAAATCTATTAAGCATATGAAAAATATTAGGAAATAAAAGAATTTCAGGAATAAAGATAAAAAAAAAAAAAAGATCATGAAGGAGACTTTGTTTCCCTGTAGAAGCTTTAGCTTTTACCTTTCAAGTTTAAACCCTTGATTCACCTCATTGATTTTTGTATCTGGTGGGAGGTAGGAAATCAGGCTCATTTTTTTGGGCGCTATTGAAACAACCTTCTCACTATGCAGCCCTACCTCGGGGCCCTGTTCTGCTCCAGGACCTACTTAGCTATTTAGGCACCAGCCCCAGGCTCGCCCAGACACTGGAGCTTTGCAACAAGTCAGGATATCTAGTAGTGTGAATCTGGCAAACTTTGTTCTTCCTCTCCAAGATCATGGCCCTTTGTATTTCCATACAAAGTTTAGAATCTGCCTGATAATTTGTACAAAAAGACTTGCTTGCTCGCGGTAGGCAATGTCTCTTGGACTTCACACCCAAAGCACAAGCAACAAAAGAAAAACAGATAAATGGGACCTCCTCAAAATTAAAAACGTTTGCGCCTCGAAGGACTTTATCATGAAAGTAAAATGAAAACCTACACAACGGGAGAAAATATTTGGAAACTGCATATCCGATAAAGGTTTAACATCCAGAATATACAAAGAAATCCTTCAACTTAACAGCAAAAAGACAAACAACCCAATTAAAATGTGGACAAGAGGCTTGAATAGACATCTCTCCAAAGAAGGTATACAGCTGACCGAAAAGCACTTGAAAAGAGGCTCAACATCGTTAGCCATCGGGAAATGCAAACCTGCACGCCGGCGATCAGAGCGGCATTATTCACAGCTGCCAAAAACTGTGAGCCATCCCAGTGCCATGAAGTGATGAAGGGATAAATACAATGTGGTGTATTTACACAGGGGAATATTTTCAGCAGTGAACAGGAACGAAGTCCTGATCCATGCAACAACGTGGGTGAACCTTGAAGACATCCTGTTGAGTGAAATAAGCCAGACACGAAAGGGCAAACACTGTATGAAATCACTGATTTAAAACATTTAGAATAAGCAAACTCACAGAGTCAGAATTTAGACCAGAGGTTACCGGGGGACGGGGTGGGGAGGGAATGGGAAGTTGAGGCTTAAAACGTGCAGGGTTCTGTTTGGAGGGCTGGAAATGTTTTGGTCATGGATGGCGGTGATGGTAGCACAATATTGTGAACGTAATTCACAACACTGAAATATAGATCTGAACGTGAGTAAAGGGAAATATTAGATTGTACATATAGTAATGAATAATTTTTAAAAAAATCCATGGAGCTACACGACACAAACAGGGAACTCTATTTTAAAATGTGCTATCACCGATTGTAACAAATGTCCCACACCAGTGCAAGGTGTTAATAATAGGTGGTAGATGGGAATCCTGTATTTTTCCATGATTGTCCTCTAAACCCACAACTTCTCTACTAAAGAAAAAGAAAAAGTAAGTCCTGCTTGGATTTTAATTTGATTTACATTGTGTCTACAGATAATTTGGGGGAGAATTATCACCTAACAATTTCAAGCTGTCCAAACCCTGAACCTGTACCAGCTCTCCATTTTATTCAGGCGATTTTAAACTTCTCTCCATGTTCTGTAGTTTCTGCATGAGGTTCTCCTATCTGTCTCTACCTTTTTTCCTAAGTAAGTGATTTTTTGTGATATTGCAAATGGTAATTCTTACATTTCCATTTTGGTTTGTTGCCAGCGCACAGAAAATACAATTAACTCTCTGTATTGACCTTGTATTTAGTGGACTTGCTGATATGCTTGTTAAAGCTAATAGTTTATTTGTAGACCCCCCCCCGAATTTCCTACTCTTTCTACACACTGACCACTTCATCTCTGAATATGGCAGTTTTGTTTCTTCTTCTGCATCCTTATTTTTCCCCCTTATTTGAGTAGTCCAGACCCGCAGACCAAGGTTGAGTTGGAAATGCACCAGTGAACACAGTTGTCTTGTCACTGGACTTAGGAGGAGAATATCCCAAGCATCGCCCTTCAGTAGGATTTCCGTCGAGGCTCCTTTTCAACCTTGCATCAGGAGAGTCCCTTTTATTCCGTTTGCAGGGCAGGGCGGCCATGCACACACCGTTTTGGCAGGTGCCTCTTTGGGACCCCCAGCATCCCCTTTCTAACCCCCCAAGCCTTCTTTGGGTACTTAGGGCTTCACTTTCTTCCTGCCCCGACCCCCAATAAGCTCTTTCCTTCCGTCACGAGGGTGCGAATTTAAGATGTTTTCTCTCCGTCAGTGATAACCATGTTTTTGCTGTTCAGTGATTCATTCAATCATTCTTTGTTTTATTTTACAAAAGATTTTAGAACATGTTTAAGGACCATACATTCAACTGGAAAAGCAGAAAGACGTAACGATTAACCTCGGTGTAGAGACTCAGCACCAACCCACAGTTAGCACATCACTCATGCAGGGCGTGTCCTGTAGTATCCTCAAATTTAACCTGCAGAGTTTTCTGATTTTCCTTATACAACATGTTGCAAGTATTTCTTTGTCTATAAGAAACAACCATGTCATATTCCTCAAAGAAATGAAGGTGTCCCAGCACTAGATTTGAAAAAAGTGCTCTTTTTATGATTTTCCCCTGGGTGACGCAGGGGATGATATTACCCACAACTCTGAAATAAATGCAGTAGGAGGGGGCCTGGGACTGTGCATTTCCTCAAGGTAAGGAGAGGGTGTAAGTCCAAAGAAAAACCCACCAAACACAACTTTTCAAGCTACCAAAATAGTCTGGACTCAGTCCACTGCTTCTGCGTCTCCTCTTTGGTCCTGGCGGTGGGGTGAGAGGCATCTAGGCGGAATGGCGTTACAATTCTTCAGATACGTTTGTAGTCCTCTCAGCTAGGCTCTTCTGTGAGTTGTGCGGTGGACAGTTTTTGTAATTTCTGGGAAAGCCTTCCTTACCTCCTGTTGTTCGCGACAGGTAAAGAGGGTGACAATTGTTTGCCATTCTCTCCGACAAGAGCTGACTTTCTTCTCCTCCCCTCGGCTCTAGGCGGGCCCTGCCTCTGCCTAACCGGTAGAATGTGGAGCAAGTGGCCGTGGGCCAGGTCTCGGTCCACCCTTCAGGAGGACAGCTTCCCTTCCTCCCCCGGGCCACTCCTCTCAGAACCCAGCTCTGTGGAGGAATCCGAGCCACCAGGAAGGCCACGCGTAGGTGTGCCAATTGGTAGCACCCGCCGAGCTCCCACATGACAGTTGGCATCGGATGCCAGCCATGGAGGGCGCCACCTTGGAGGACCCGGCCTGGCCGAGCCCATGACCACAGGCTCGGCTCACATCGCCCGGGGCAAGGAACTGCCCAGCGAGCCAGCCAGCTCAGGGCACGAGGAACCACAAACACGGCTGCTGTAAGCACCAACCCCCAATATGTAACAAAAATACTCAGTTCACTACACCCACCCAGTCGTGCTTCTGCCACTAACACTCCAAAGAGTCTATTCTGGTAAATTCATAATTTAATTAATTCTTGCCAAACATAATCTTCCAGTACTTGCTTTACTGAAAACTTTCTGCTGCATTTGATTACTACCATCTTCTGTTTAAGGGGGGGGGGAAGGATATTTTCACTTGGCTAATAAATTAGAAAGTTTAAAATGGTGTCACCAGTGGGAAATTTCCCCTCCATGCTTTTCCCACGTGTCTAGTTTCAGTCCCAACCCCTACCTACCCCAGTAGGTAAACGCCATTCTTATTTTCTAAGGTGTTTTTCCAGAGTTTCTGTATATAAATGCAAATAAATATTACTGTCTCCTCCTCCCATTTTTAAAAGAAAACATTCATCTTTTTATATTTTTTCCATAAAATGAATATTTTGTTATTAATAAATTTGTCACGTTTAGCATTATTTTTAATTTAATAGGTTTAGAGCAAGATTTTCAAAGCACAAATAACCAGGAACAGCAGATTACATTTATCCCTGGGCTTTGCAATCCAGGAGGCAGCCCAGGAGTCAAAACACGCATCTTCAACACACCATTTCCCCTCCTCTTTTTCCCCATTAACAATACATCTTGAGGATTTTATATGTAGGGAATGCAAATTTAAAACCATATTCCTTAATCAAACAAAAACTCCACCATATTGCTAATTCTACATTAAAATGCTGTGTCTCCCACTACATGATTTCTAGGCAGCCTGCAGGAAGGCAAAACATTTCCACCCTAAACTTATAAATGGGCAAATATGCCATTTATGATAGAGCCTGGCCCTAAAGGAAAAAAAAACATAAACAACTAGTAGATTATAAATGGATTCGACCTATTTCTCCTCCTTTGAGTAAATATTTGCACTTAAGAGTGAAAAGTTGATTCCTGCTTATATCGGCGGAGCCAGACAGACAAAAATAGAGGAAAGAACGGGGAGCGAAGCCCAAGTCCTTCACACGTGTGCTAGGTCCCAGCACCTTCCCTGCCCCACAGGGGAGCTGTATGTCCCAGTGACCTTGAGACGAAAGTGACCCGGTATCAGCGAAAAGCAGCATTCCAGTTTGCTGGGAGAAAGGACGCACTATTCAATAAACGATGATAGAATAATTAGAGACCCATGCTGGTAAAAATAAAATTAGATTCCTGCCACACGCCACTCAAAATTTCAAATGAAAATAAAGTTACACAAGCCAAAAAAAAAAATATGAGAAAGATGCTTAAAAGTTTGAGGTGCCTAGGTCTTATTAAGCAAAATACAAGACCAAGGGGCCGGCTGCAGCCCAATTGGTAGGGCGCCGGTTCACCACATGGGAGGTCCCGGGTTCGGTTCCCGGGGCCTCCTCGAGCAGGCAGACTGCTTTGAGAAGGCAAGCCGCCGTGGCAAGGCAAAACCGCCATGGGCAGGGCAAGCCCTCGCGAGCAGGACAAGCCGCCCGCAAGCAGGCAAGGCTGCCACTCGGTGAGCTGACTCGGGAGGGAGACAACAGACACAAAAGAATGCAAAAATGAACACAACAAGAACAAGCAGAAAGGGGGGTGGATATATAATAAATGAAAAAATATATATACAAGATCAAGGAAAAGACTGACGGATATTTGTGCATAAAATTTAAATCCCCTATAAGACAAAGCCATCATAAGCAAAGCTAAAAGTAAGTACCAGGTGGAAAGAAACTATCTGCAACATATATAACAAAGAATGCATATACATAATTAATGCACTTACAAATTAATTTTTAAAAAGAAAAACACTCCAATTGTGGTGATTTGAAACTGGATGGACCCCAGAAAAATGTGTTCTTAAATCTAATCCACTCCTGTGGGTGTGAACCCATTGTAAGTAGGACCTTTTGATGAGGTCACTTCAGTTAAGGTGTGACCCCCTCATTCAGGATGGGACTTAATCCTCTTGCTGGAGTCCTTTCTAAATGAGATAAGTACAGAGAGAGAAAGCCATGGAAGCAGGAAGCGGAGACCAACAAAACCCGGAAGAGAAGGGAGAACCCAGCACACGCCATGTGCCTTGCCGTGTGGCAGAGGAGCCCAGGGTGGCCCGCAGCCAGTCTTCAAGAAGAAGGCCTTGCCTTGATGATGCCCTGATCTGGACATTTTTCTCAGTCTCAAAACCGTAAGC
>PVKH010043742.1:0-10701 GCA_004027955.1 Chaetophractus vellerosus | reverse complement strand
TGGATTAACCTTAAGAATATGCTTTTCTGGGGTAAATGCCAGTTGTTTAGTCAAGCAAGCACTGGCCTGTTACTGGGAGGACATGTCCTAGACTTAAATCATCAGTATGTTGATTGCAGCTGTTTTAGTCAGCCACAGGGGTGCTTTTTGAAATATACCAAAAATTGGTTGGTCTTTATAAAGGGTATTTATTTGGGGTGGAAGCTTACAGTTACCAGGCCACAAAGCATAAAGTTCTTCCCTCACCAAAGTCCACGTGTTGGAGCAAGACAGCTGCCGACATCTCCAGTGTTCAGGCTTCCGGGTTCCTCTGTTCCTGGGGCTGCGTTTCTCTCCAGGCTTAGCTTCTGTTTCCTCCACAAGTTCAGCTATAGACCATGAGGCTCTCTATGCTTTGCATCTTTCCACAGGGCCAGCTGTAGACTGTCGGGCAAACGGCTCACTTGTCTTCTCCTGGAGCGCTCCTCTCCAACATCAGAACTGCTTCTCAAATCTGCTTCTCAAATCTCTGTCTTTTGTCTAGCCTTTCATACTTTAGACCACACCCACCGAGGGGTGGGGCTCAACATCCCACTGAAGTGGCAGTTAACGCCCCATTCATGCCCAGATTAAGAGAGCAGTCTATAAGCATGATTCAATTTATATTTTTGGAGTTCATAATTACATAAAACTGTCAAACCATTACAGCATCTATGGATGATTACATTTATAATCAACTGAGGAGATTGCCTTCAGCAATGAGTGGCAGTTCATCCAATCAGTTGAAGGCCTTCAAAAAAAAAAGGGATGATTTCAGCAGTCAGAAGAGAGAATTTCTATTTCTACTTCAGACCACAAGCTTCCCCTGGGGAATTAATTGAGGGACTTCATCAGAGTTCCTGGCTTGCAGCCTGCCCTATAGAAATTGGACTTCTGCACCCCCAAAGTTGTATGAGACAATTTTATAATATCTCATAATTTTTAAAGATATATCCTGTCAGTTGTTTTCCTAGAGAACCCTGGCTGATACAACTGATGAGATGTATTTTAACTTATGTTTATTCTGCTTGGTGTTCTCTGGGCTTCTTAGATGTGCATATTCACATCTTTTGTTAAGTTTGGTAAGTTCTCTGTCATTATGTCTTTGAATATTCCTTCTACTCTGAATTAGTCAGCCAAAGGGGTGTCTTTACAAAATATACCAATAATTGGTTGGCCTTTATAAAGGGTATTTATTTGGGGTAGAAGCTTACAGTTACCAGGCCACAAAGCATACGTTTCTTCCCTCACCAAAGTCCGTGTGTTGGAGCAAGACAGCTGCCGACGTTTTCCAGGGCTCAGGCCTTTGGGTTCCTCTCTTGCAGGGGCTGCGTTTCTCTCTGGGGTTAGTGCTTCCTCCACAGGGTCAGCTGTAGACTATCAGGCGAACGGCCCTCTCCAACATCAGAACTGCTTCTCAAAAATCTGCTTCTCAAATCTGCTGCCTTGCCTTTATACTTGAGACCACACCCACCGAGGGGCGGGGCTCAATGCCCTCCTGATGTGGCCCAGTTAACACCCTAATTATAAACCAATCATGCCCAGATGAACAGATCAGTTTACAAGCATGATTCGATTTATATTTTTGGAACTTATAATTAGATAAAACTGTCAAACCATTACATGCCCTTTCTCTCTTCACCTTCTGGGACTCCCATAAGTCATACATTGGAATGCTTGATGGTGTCCCAGAGGTGTCTTGGGATATTTTCAATTTTGATAATTCTTTTTTCTTTCTGCTCCTCATCCTGACTCATTTCAATTTCTTGTCTTCAAGTTCTCTGATTCTTTCTGCTGCCAAATCCAGTCTGCTCTTGAAATTCTCCTGGAATTTTTCATTTCAGTTATCATTGTCTTCAACTCCAGTAGTTCTATTTGGTTCCTTTTTAAATTTCTTTCTCTTTACTAAGATTCTCATTTTGCTCATTCATTGTTTTGCTGATATCCTTTAATTCTTTCTCTGTATTCTCATTAATCTTCTTGAATATTTTTAAGACTAGTTTTTTTTAAGTCTTTGACATATCCACATTCTGGTATTTTTCATTGCTTTTTCTGGATTTTTATCTTCTTCTTTTGGATGCACCATCATTTCCTTGTTTCTTTGTTTGCCTTGCACTCTTTAAAATGTGTCCTTTGGGATTTACTCCCTGAGATGTCTGTTTCTCAGTTTTGTAACTAGCTGGTGATAACACAGAGATTTTCTTGAGCTTCCTCCCTCCTAGCAGGTAGGACTGTCCATGTCAAATGCACTGTGCAGGGTTTTCCCTATCTTTCTGGGCCTATGTCTTGTCCTGGGATTTTGCTTGTTAGTTGTTTTGGAGTTCCCCTGTTTACAGTAGTTTGGTTGTCCCATATGCTTCCCATGAGTCATACCACCTCCCTCTCCCAGATGTTTGTAGTTGGCAGGTCTTCACCACAGTCTGCCATCTCTATAGTTTCTAACGCTCCTTTCATTGTCTCAAACTGCTTTTTCCTGGAGGGCCAATTCTTGGAGGAGGGGCACACAGAAGGGAACTCTCCCAAGTCAGTCTTTCTCAGCTGTAACTGGGCCAGGGACCCACAAAGGGGACACAGACTGGCTCCACAGTTCCCTGGGGAGGGGATCAGGAAGGGCACCAAGAGTTTCTCAGATGGTTCCCCAAAGCTGAGTTCTTTCCTGGCCTGCCCAGCAAATGTAGTCCTACAACTAACTGTCCCCCACAGCCCTTAGGAAGCACAGAGTTGTTAAGTCTACACTGCCACTGCTTCTGTCCAAGTGGGTGAAACAATAGCTGCTCTTAGAATTAGGCCTCCGGTGATATGAAGTCACTAGCCAAAAGCAGTGATCAATGATTAGCCATGCCCACCCTTGGCCTTGGAGAAGAGAATTTTTATGTCCCTTTCTGCCAGCAGCAAGCTAGCAAAGGGCTGGACCCAATGGAGGCCTGCCACAAGAATGGGGAATGGGCAACTGCAGAGAGAGCTATTTACTGTTCTTTAATTTATCAGCCACTTCCTTCCATTCTTCCCTGTATGCTGTTTGGTGTTTTTCTGGCCTCCAGAGTTGAAATAGTTATTTCAGCCAGTTCCTGCCTGTTTAATAGTTATTTTGTTGGAACGACTGAGTCCTAGATCTCCTTACTCCACCATCTTCCCACAATTCTTGCGTTAAGGGTCTATTTTGTCTGACATTACAGTGAGATTTATATTGTTATTTTTGCCTGGCTTCACTTTTTTTAATCTCTTCACTTTCAGCTTTTCTGGGTTCTTATGGCAGATTACCTGTTATAAACATTAGGCATCTGGATTACTTCCATCCAACCTGACAATTTTTTTTAACTGGATAATTTCAATGATTTACATTTATTCACTTATATTTACTGATATATTTGCTGATCTGTGTATATTTTTACTTCATCTTATCTTTTACTTTCATTTTGTCCTACTTTTATGTTCCTTTTTCTTTCTTTCTAGCTTTTTTTTGAATTGTGGTTTTGTTTGATCACTGTTTTTCCTTTTGCATTTTTTGTTAGTTTAAAATTTTTGCGCCCTATTTCTATTCTTTTAGAGGTTTACATTGAAAATCTGCGTTATAATTAACTTCACAGTGTACATGGCAAATAATGTATCCCTTATAAATAATAAAAAGACTTTGGGACATTTTTGCTATGATCACCATCCTCCTAACTAGCTTACAATTCTTATACCATATTTTAGTGCTGCCTAAAAATCTTTAGTTATTACTCTTTTATAAACATAGTTTACATTAAACTAGAATTTATTATTTGCTTGATATTTCTTCACTTGATATTTCTTCAAGTATTTTAGACCATCTTTATGGTATAATTTTCCTCCTTTATGAAGCCATTTTTAAAAGTCTTTTTAGTGTAGGTCTGTTAGGGGTAAACTCTCTTGCTATTTATTTACCCAAAAATATCTTTATTTATTTTTCTTCTCTAAAGACACTTTTCCTGGACATACCAATCAAAGTTTAGTTTATTTTCTCTTAGTAATCTGAAGATACTTTTTCCTCTATCTTCGGTTTCCACTATCTTCTAGTTGAGAAGTTTGCTTACAGTCATATAGTCGTTGTTTAGCATATGATCTTCTCTCACATTGTATTTAATCTGCTTACTTTTTCTGTACTTAGCAATGTCATTATAACATATTGTGATGAATATTTACTTTTATTTTTCCTCCTGTTAGTGCTTGTACTTTCTCTATGTATGACTGATATGCTTCTTCAATTCAAGTAATAACTATGCCATCTTATATCCATTACTTTCTTCTGATTTTTTCTTTAGGTTTATGTTAGCTACCTGTTAAATACTCCATATCTCTTGATTTGTATCATATTTTCTATCACTGTTATATTCTGAGGTTTTTTTCAAATATATCCTGCAATTCAACAATTCTCTCTTCATGTGAGTCAAATCTGATTTTTTATTTTTTCATCAAATTTTTCAATTCAACAATTATAATTTTCATTTCTATAAGTTTCATTTGTTTATAAAAGTGCCTGGCTATACTGAATTTTCTCATGTTGTTTGCTCATTTTTGCTATTCCAATTTTTATGTCTATGAATAGTTTACATTTTGCCATTTTGCTCTTTTGTATTCAATATATAATCATTCCAAAATCTGAAATCTTTAGGTGATTAAATCCATCAAATAATTGCAAGTTTGTAACCCAAACTCATTTCAAGGAAAGAACTTTGCCATTGCCCCCAGAAACTTTCCTTCCAAGTCCATGAAACTCTCTCCCCAACAGCAAGGTAAACATTTTTCAGATTGTTTTCCAACATTAAATTACAATATGTAATTTCTTTGTGAGGCACATTTCACTTAGCTTTTTTTCCATAGTTATTGATGATACTGCATGTTAAAGGACAAATAAAGACCAACTCTATAAAAAAGCACCAAGACCAGATAGATTCAAACAGGAATTCTACTAAAAATATCAGAAAATCCCCATATTACTTAGTTTATTCCGGGGTATAGAAAAAGAAAATCTTAAAATTCTTTCTATGATGGGAGTAAAGTATTAATCCCCTAACCTGACAAAAATATCACCAAAAAAACAATAAAAACAGTTTCACTTATTAATATCAATGCATCTGTCCTAAATATATTATCAAACTAATGTAACATCACATAAAGAAATAATGCATCATGATAAAGTGAGGTTTATTTTGAGGAATAATATAGGAATGGTTTTAATATAAGGAAATCTATTAATATAATATATTAATAGAATAAGGAGAATAGCATATGATCCTCTCTAAGGATTCAGAAAAGGCAGTTGACAAAATCAATACTCATCACTTATTCAAGTTAAATACACTCAATAAAATAGCAGTTAATGGATACCACTTAAGTAGATTATATATATATAGAACATATCAAACGTTAAAATTAATATTTTGATTATATTTTTGCCATTGTTAATGTGATACAGTTATTCATTGTCATGATTTATGAATATAATTTCAGTTCAAATGCAACAAAATTATAAGATATGGCCTACAATCACTTTTATTTAACATTTATTTAACATGCAATTGCACAAATGAAAGAATTGGAAAAGAAAAGGTAAAATCATGTTTATATACAGATGATATACTTTTATATCTGGTAAGGCCAGAGGAATCAATGGAAAAACACTACCAAAAAGTAAAGTCATTTAGTAACATGTTGTAAAATCAACACACAAAAATCAATAGACTTTATATATATAAACAAAAACCACATAGAAGATATAATTGAACAGATTACTGGAAGAGATTAAACTATTTATGACAAGGAAGGATGGAAGGATGGAAGGATGCAAAAGGGGAGGAGGAAAAAGGAAGGAAAAAGGATAGGATGGAAGGGAGGGAGGGAGGGAGGGAGGGAGGAAGGACAAGCTCAAAAGTAAGCATCACATGAAATTTCCAGAACTTCTGTGAGAATAACTATAAAACAATCTTAACAAGCTCAAAGTTTGCTTGAGCAAGTGAAAATATATACCATGTTATTGGATAAAAAGGCTCAATATCATAAAGATGTAAGGCCTTCTTTAATGTATAAATTTAAGAATTCTCGTTTTTAAATAAACATGTTGACAATAAAAGTAATTTGGACAAGCAACCAAACAAGATTAGAATATGCTTATAAAATATATAGTGGGGAGCTAGCCCTACCAGATATTAAAACATACTATGAATTTCACATAATTAAAAGTGTGATGTCAGTATATAAATATACTGATAGAATAATGGCACAGATTATTATCTGGAAATATATCTAACTGTATATGGAAAAACTAGTTAAGAAAAAGTTGAAATCAAAATCAATAGTCTTGTAGAAAAAGATAAAATTGGGTTTATTCCTCAAATGATACAACAAAATAAATTCCAAATAAATTAAATGGTTTATAATTTTTAAATGATGGACTTTTCAATAAGAAACATGGAATCATATGTAGAAATTCTAAGGTAGGGTTTTCAGATAAAATACAAGGATGCCCAGTTAAATTTGAATTTCAGATAAACAATGAATAACTTTTTAGTATAAGTAAGTTCTGTCTACCTCCTGATTTTTATTTGCTAAATCTGGCAACCCTTTTGTAAGGGAACTAGAAAAATCCTACCCTTTGCCCACAGAGAATGCAAGGGTTATTGTCTTCTGTTTGCACCTCTGGATAACTCTCCCATGAATAATCTAGGCAGCAAAACTAGACGATCTAGAAATGTGAATTTATGGACTATGGAAATCCTGAAACAAGAAATCAAATTGAGTACCTTACCACTGTGGCTTTGAATTCATTCTTTGTCCAGTAAACTAGGGGTTTCATTAGATAGAAAGACAAACATCCATTCATTCATCCATCCATCCAAACACGATTGTATTTATAAATTACAGTCCATACTAAAAGATATACCAAACAACATATATTTATAACTAAATGAAATGTAAAAATTGTTTTAGGATCAATGAAATTCATGACCTTAACAGAAAGAAATACTAGGAAATTTCAAAAGTCAAAGCACACAAGATACTCATAAAATAAGAACTCCCCAATGAGGACAAATTTGCAATTTCAATATGGAAACCATGCAAGAAAGTAATCTATAATGAGATTTTTGGGAGACCTGAAAAATGAAGCAGGAAAACCAGTGCCCCAAGAACTTCAAGTAATATGACAATGCAAATGAGACTCTAATGTAAGTAACTATAAGGACTGAGATGACAAGTGATCCTGAAAGTGTAGGTCCTCAGTCAAAGCTGAAGCTGAAATAAACCCATCCTGCAAGTCTCTCTCAACCTTGGCTCTAAGAGAGGTAATCAAACTTCCCCTTGAATATTCACTATCCCAATAGAGCACTCAACTAGGAACCAAGCCTAAATTCTCAATACATAAGTAACACATAAATATCTGCCTAAAATTACCGCACAATTTAAACAAACAATTCTACTTCGAGATTTTTCATATGTCTCTTCTAGGATGACTTCTCATACTCCTCCACTTACCTTACTTCCCTCTGTATTCTATGATTTTCCGATTGCATTTATTTCACTTTATTATCTTTTTCTGATGTCTGTTTTATTTTTTTCCCATTAGATCATGACTTCCTTATAGATAAGTTCTGTGACTTTTGATGTCTTCATTACTCATGCCTAGTATTAGTCCTGAAATGTTCTCACTTACATCCTGGCCACAAGAATAGAATATTTTCTGAGCTAGCTCAATCAGATTTTCTCTTAATAGAATGCATCATAAGCAGACTTGAAGGTAGTTAGAACAACGCATCCCATTGCAGTGCTCTTACCAAACAATCTAACATTCTGAATAGGTGAGATGCTCCTGAGCTGCCGTGGTTTATAATATTCCTGACTGATGCTCTGCAATTCCTTTAATTCTGGGAACTACCCAGGATCTTTCTGTCATATCCCCTTTGCCAGTTTACATTAGAGTACATTTTGTTATTTGAAGCTAACTGATATATTTTTTATTATTCCTTAACTTTTTATTATGGTTACTATCAAATATAAGAGTAAATAAAACAGTATAATAAACCCCACAGAGCCATCCTCCAACTTCAACGATTAACAAAAGTCATGTTATTTCTATGCGATAAGGTAATTGCCAGGCTCATAATAGAAGAGCATGGGTGCATTGCTATTGTTGTTGTTCTGTCATTGGTTTGCTTTTTTGTTTTCTAATTCAGCCTGGGATATGACTATAGGGGACTGGACATAAATTATTCTACCTAGGAATCTTTTGTTCAAATTACTGCATGAGTGAATGCATCAGTAAAAGGATATTTCACAGTAATTTGCTTCTGTTAGATTGTACACTCCTAGAAGACCGAGACTCTGTCTTCTTCACATATTTTATTAGCACACTGCCTCGACCAGAGCCAAGCACATTGTAAGTGTCGAATGTACTGTACGCTGGATTGAACTGAAATGGAGTTTGCGTTTATCTCTGACATTCAGCTCCCAGTAATGTTAAGATAGATCTGGCCTGATTAGCCACTTACAAGATGTCTGAAAAATCATCAGATACATTTCTTGTGCAAGATTGCTCTATTTGAAAACTCTCAACTTTCCATTACCATGGAAACCACAAAGATTCTATCATGAATTATAGTTTGAGAATTTTACTTGGCTGGTTGTATGTAATTAACTTTTGTAATATCCTATTTTTTTTCTTGATAAACCAGCAAAGGCTGCTGCAAAACTAACAAACCCAACCAGTATTTTCTGTTTTTAAAGGTGCAAGCACTGGAATGGACACCAAAAGACCTGGGTTCTTGTTCTAACTCAACTACAGTTGTTACTATTTGCATGGCTGAAAAATGAATTTTCCTTTCCTGGCCTGAGTTTCCTCAGCCAGATTAGGCTGGTAGGGTGGCGAGTGGGGGGTGTTGAAAAAATTATTTGTAAGTCTCTTCCAGCACAAAAACTTGTGATTCTATGTTGCTGCAATTGTAGTCTCCTTCCAATTAAAAGTGTATACAATATTAATATTTGAGCACTTGGAAGTAAATGATCCCATTTTATGGACTTAAATACTTTAACAGGTTAACTTGACATTCCTACTGGGGAATATTAAAAAAGGGTTTTCATGTAACTGCTGTTGAACCAATAGCCAAATGGAAGTCAACAACAATCAACTCATTACAGAGTCTAATAATAATAGCAACAATAATGGTAATATTAATTGCTACCACTTATTAAGTATCTACAGTGTGCCAGGCACTGAGCAAGGCACATTATAGCATTTGATCCAAATTAGTTTTGAAAGACAATTATTACCTGTTCTCATAAGGAACATGAAGTTCAAAATATTAAACAGCCAGTCCAAGGTCACTGAATTAGTAACTGGCTGAACCAAGATTTGAATTCACGCCCTTTTTAACCTTTTCCCTTTAATTGCCCTATGTTGTCTTTTCCATTATGCATTCAAACATACCAGAGAGTCATGCTTTAGCTCCACTGACATTTTCTGAAATTATAATGCCTCACAATTATTGCAATTTATGTTCCATCAGAAAAAATTGAAAATGATATTAGAACTTTGTATTTCTGATTTTTTTCTCAGTCATTGCTCATGGTAAAAAAAAAAAAAAAAAGATATTCCAAAATAAGATGTCTTTCTGCAAATAAGCTTTAAAAAAATGTCAAATATTGACTGGGAAATATAGCGCTAAAACAAAGTCCTGAAAGGAGTTGTTTTATAGATATCAAATATAGATTTAAGATTATAGTAGCAAAATGACTTGTTCCGTCTACATGTGTGTTTATGATTGTATGTATGTGTACATGAATGTATATTGCTTTGCTTTGTTTTTATCTGATCTCTTTCATAATATAATGGTGTTAGGAAAATTGCCATTATAATGCTTCAGATTATTTATAATTTTGCATTCATTATCACCTAAAAATCAAAGACAAATCTATCAACAGTTCTGTGATTTGAATGTATCAGAGAAATAAGAGCCAACAAATGAAAGCCACAGTAACTTTGAATTCCACACACAAAATCCAGCAGAAAAAAACTGTAAACTCTGTTTTTAGTTTGAAAGATAATCATATCTGACCTAGATTTCTTGTTTTAATTCTACTTTTTACTGTTTTAAAATTTAGATAAATGTCATTAGGATGACTCTGTCCTTTGATAGTGTTTGTCCATCCGATTCTGAAAATCCCCCCGTCTTTAATTCTCATGGCCTCTCTCACTCTTTTGTTCCTGATTATTGTGGAATGTTTCAATCCCAGCCCCATCTTACCTCCTATGAAGGTAGTCTTTTCTTTACAACAATGTCTGTGATGAGGGACACAAGCTTTTTACATTATTTCTTATAAATACCAGGTACATAGGTACCACACACTTCAATGGGAGGGAGGTGACAGATCTCATTTAAACACCCTGAGAAAATAATGGAAACCCTGGGGATTTCTCCCTGGCTGGCTTTTGTCCATAAGCCCCCAAGTTCATATGTATAAGCCCTCGCTCCCTCAAGGGTTGTCTCAGCTCTGCAGTGCTCTGGACTCTACGGTCATGACATGAATTGTGTCCCCATAAGGATATGTTCAAGTCCTACCCTTCAGCCCCATGACTATGAAATTTGGAAGCAGGGTTTTAAAGATGGATTGTGATGTGCCCTATCCAATATGACTGGAGTCACTGTAAAAGGGAAATTCAGACACACAGAC
>PVKH010043741.1:0-10681 GCA_004027955.1 Chaetophractus vellerosus | reverse complement strand
AATATTTATTAAAAAAAAAAACTAATACGACTACTATCATAGAATCGTGCTTGCAGGGTATATTGTGACCAATGTTTTTGTGTTTTTTTTGTAAGGTGTCATGTTATAAAAAAGGTTTAAAAAAAATCTAGGTCCATATTTTCAGCACAATTTGAGGGCAGTATTATGAAGGATGAAAGAAGATTAGAAATGGAGAGACAGGCAGAAATAGAGGAAGGCAGAAAGTGGTAATCTTCTTACCACTTCTCCAGTGCCATTAGGGCTCAAGGGTGAGTGTTTACAATTGAGAAAATTTTAGTGGCATTTGTACTACTAAAAATTTGGAGCTTTGGAATATGGTACATTTGGAAGGGCTCTTCTTATGGATGAACCGGGAACAGATCACTTCAAGTAAGTTGGACAAGCCAGTATGCTTCGAGAAATTCGTTTTCTTGAGCTGCCTTCTACATCAAAATGAGTCATCACCAGATAAAATGGGGTGTGTGATGCCAATTAGTTTATAGGTTAGAGGTTAGAGTGAGTCATTTAGAAAGAACCATTCGGTTCTTATGGTGAACTTCATCACCAAATCCCAAAGGTCCTGTCCATTCTACCCAAAACAATACTCAAAGGCACTAATTTGGAGAACAGCAGGATATAAGACGGTAAATATGAAATAATAAGCATTTTTACCTAGAGAGACTGAACATTACTTAAAGTAACTGCTTATATTACTCTTTCAGCCTAATGTCAAGTGATGGGCTTACAATATTTTCTTTATCTAATAAGTTAGGACATATACAATATTATAATAAAATAAGTGTCTGCATTGATGATATTCACCCAAGTAATAGTGTGAATAAATGTGTGATACAATATATATACAGATGTATAAACACATACACATACATAGACATATATCTTTACCTTCAAATCAATAATTCTCTTTATATTGAAATAAACCTAATCAACATACAACTTATGTTTTTACATAAATAGTATAGTGAAAGAGTGGTGATTTAGTTTATGTACGCTCTGAAAAATTATTTTCTTTAAGTTCTGATAGCTTTCTTATTTTTTTACACTGATAATTTATTTTTCAGTAAAAATGTAAATAAAAATGTAAAGTTATAACCCATTTAGCAAAGCACTAACCTAAGCGAGCATCTACCTAAAAAATGATTATTGCATTACCTAATTATGGGTAATTTATTATAGAGAAAGGTTTGAAGCTAAGCATATTTAGCTGTAGTCAGTCTTTAACATATTTTTTCCTTATACAGAGTCAAGGGATATATAGTTTCTAACTCTGGTAGCATCTGGAGTCAGCATGGAACTCTGCAGCTCATTAGAGTGAGTTACCAGTAAGGGAGATTTTCTTCCTTGTTCCAAGATACAAAGTTTATATTTCCTGCCCTGTCAGTATTGGGCATAATATACACTTCCAAATTTTGAGTTTTGAAGACAACCACGGTAGCACTTGATCTCATTAGCAATAGAATATTTCAAAATTATCACTGATATGATGCCATTCCATCTATCTTGTTAACATGAAACAAAATCTCAGAAATTGTGTGTGTGTGTGTGTGTGTGTGTGTGAATATTGAGAAAGTCAAGGGAAGTTGGAGGCAGTCATATTTGTCCCCATATCTTATCATTTCTTTTGAAAAATATGATTAGATTTGAATATAAGGTAATATTTTCCTAATTCCCTGAGAAGAAATGAACTTGAAAACAAACAGATTTTGTGACAAGATAATTTGTTGATTCATAATAAATAACAATTCACAATTGTATTTCAAAATTTAGCCCCACATAAATTTATTCCAATCCATGGAGAATAGGATATGTGAAAATATTATTTCACTAATATTCAAAGAACAATTGATTCACAGATTGAACCAGGAATACCTTCATTTGAGGATATATGTTCTATGTTTTATATAAGAAAACCTATTTTCCACCTATGTTTTTCTATTCTCGTATCATTCACCTTCATACAGTAGTGTCCCATATTCCATTAATTTTATTATATACAATTTATATATGTATAACAACAAAAGATTCTCCTTTCTTTAATATCAATTAATTACATCATTCAATTCCAGATAGCAGTTTTAAACCTGAATTTATTTTGTATATTTGGAATTCATATTGACAATGTAAATCTATTCTAAAAATATTTTAAAACAACAGTGGACAACAAGAGTTTTTCCTATCACACTTGATTTCTTAGTCCATTCATATGGTCAATATGTTTTCTAAATGGATATTCATTCATCTAATAATACCCAGTGAAACCAAACTATGAGCATTAATATATTAAAATTTTTTCAAATGCTGATTAGATGTTGTAGTGGTCTAGAACTGGTTGTTGTAGAACTGAGTTAAATGCAAAAAAAAATTAGTAGAAATTATTTACATACCAATGTTAAATGAAAGCAAAAGATGGAACAGAGACAGAGCCTAAAAAAGCATGAGAAATTTTGGCCATGTAAAATGCAGAAAACTGAGTTGTTCTAGTTTTACCATTACCGCCTGTATCTGATTAAACCACCAAGTCCTATTGGATTCACTCCTTGAAAATTTTCAGGTCTGTCTCTTTCCCTTATACCAGGGGTTCTTATGCCAAGCTGTCCATGTAAAGATTTCAGGGGCTCCAAGAGCTTGAACCGAAAAAAAAGTCAACTTATTATCTTTATTTTCTCTGACCTCTAACTGAAATCTAGCATTTCCTTCACTTATGAATGTATGCAATAAATTACAGTAGTATTCCTTTCATATCACATTACAGTACTTGTATGTCTCAAAAAATTGCTTATGCTCATCCACACTTAGAAATTATGATACTTGTTATACCAAATGCTAGTTAAGTATCATAAAATGATGTGCCGCTACATTCTGAGAAAGTGTCCTTGGTTTTCAACTAACTGGCAAAGGGGTCCATGGAACAAAAAAAGTTTAAGAAACCCTGCCTTATACTATTTGCCTACTCAAGCTTTCTTGAACTTGCCATTTCCTGCCATGATGAAATAACGAGAGCCAAATTTACCTTTCCACCTTAAACAATTAAAACAAAAGACAAAATACATGAAACAAATATTTTCAGATATTGGACAATAAGCAGGGTAGGACACTGATTATTAGAGAATAAACAAGGTAAGTCGTACAATTGCTCCAGGTTACCAAAAGGGGATTCCAGCCAAAAGCACAGAAGCAGGAAAATCAAATAGAATCTGGTGGTATCACTGAGTTGAGGAAGCACAGTGAAGAGTTCAGAGAGATTAAGGTAGCTAGACTTCACAGGGCAGAGACCAAATAATAGAAATCAGCAGAGAGAAAGAGAGAGAGAGAGAGAAAACTGTGGATATGAGCAGAGGGTTTCCTTCAATACTACAGCTGAATCCTGATCAGCACATACTTGCAGGAAAACTAAGTCCAGAGAAAGACCAGAACATGAAAGACCATAAGTGATCAACTTGAGAAAGCAAGCCTTGAGACATACATAGGGCGAAGAATAGTTCATGTTCCCACCAACCAGAATGGAAAGACTTGCAACGAAATAATCTCCCAATATTTGGAGATTTTCCAGCTATCTTTACATTAATTAATTTCTAGTTTAATTCCATTATGATCCAACAACTTTGCATAAATTCTATTCTTTTAAATCTGGTAAGGTGTGTTTAATGACCAAGGATATAGCCTATACTGATGAAGGTTCCATGTCAATTAAGAAGAATGTGTATTCTGCTATTTAGGCTGGAATAGTCTATTAATGTCAATTAGGATAAAGTGGATTAATGGTATTGTTCAGGTCAGCTGTGTGAGTTCTTTTTGTTCTATAAAGTACTGAAAGACATATTGAATTATCTAATTAAAATAACAGTTTCTGTTTCTCCTTGCAGTTCTATCAGTTTTTTACTCACATATTCTGACTCTCTGTTGTTCAACGTATGCATTTTAAAGATTAGTATGTCTCCTCAGAGCATTGACCCCTTTATTATTATGTAATGCTTCTCTTTCCCTGATCATTTTCCTTGCTCTGAAGTTTGCTTTTTCTGAAATTAATATAACTAATTCAGCTTTCTTTTGGTTAGTATTAGCATAGTAAACCTTTCTCCATTACTTTATTATAATCTGTCTTTGTGTTTTTTTCCTTGCATTTTAGCATGCCTTGTAATATTTTGATGAAATATGAATGTAATGAATTAGGTAATAGCAATTGAGGAAATGATCTTTAGTGTGAGGTTTAATGTTAACCTGGAAGAGTTAGACGGAGTTTTATGTTTGCTGTAGCACTAAACTGTTTTAGTTTGCCAAAGTGCTATCACAAATACTACAGAATGGGTTGACTAAAAAACAGTAATTCATTGCTTCATGGTTTTGAGACTAGAAGACTTACAAAATCAAGATATCAACAAGGTCTGTATGTAGAATTCTGGATCTGGCTGCCAGCAATTTTGGGGTATCTGTGTTGTATCTCTGCCTCTCTTACATGTTGAAGTCCTCTTCTTTCTGTGTCTGCTCTTGCAGTTTCCTCTGGCTCTCTCTTTCTTTCTGTGGTTTTCTCTTTATAAGGCCTCTAGTAATCCAGATTAAGGCGGGCCCTGCTTCAAGTGGCCACACCTTAATTAAAAATGGCATCATCTAAAGTTCCTGTTTTCGTTGTGTTCATACCCACAGGGACAGAGATTAAGAACATGTGTTTGTTGGGCTACATAATTCAATCTACCCCAGTATAGGTACCAGAGTTTCCAAATTCCTCTAGTGTTTTTGAGTTAGTTTCTGTTGTTGTATTTGAGTTTCCTAAGTATCCATCCTTAAGTAGAGTCTGTGCTTTGCAATTCTATCCGTTGTAATCTACAGTTATTTTGTAGGATACCTGTTGGTGTGGTGGCAAGATGAAACAAAGGGAGGTATTCTATAATCTTACTCTTAAAGCTCAGCTTTTCATCTGAGATATTAAATAGTCTGTATTTCTGGGCTTTGGCCTACACAAGTGTTTCTTAGCATTTTCTCCCTTTAGATAAAGCAAGAAAGGTAGAGGGTGGGTTCAGTTGCATAAATATCATTACATATATGGTTTAAAACTTTGGCTAGTCTCTTTCCCCTGGAAAAAAAAAAGTCTCAAACCTCCACAATCTTGAGGGAGAAAACATTGTCTTGCTGACACCTCAGGTTTGGATTTCGATTAAATTCAAAACTGTGACTCAATGAAATTCCACTGTTTAAGCCAACCCAATGTACGGTATTTGTTTTAGCAGCTGGAAAAATAAGATACCAATCACCAAGATCAATGTTAAAATCTCTATTAAATATAAGTAAAGTTAGAGTAGGACTCTAAGCACATCATCCTAAATACAACTAACAAGATAATATAGTCTTCCAACCCCGTGGACTACATGAGATTCCACCATTTATTCATTTATTCATTCAACACATACTTCCTGAGTTCTGTGTAGTAAAGATACAGCAATAAACCCAACCTTCTAGGGCACTGTTATGTATTTGTTTTTGAAATTCTTTAACAATGAAAGGTTTAATCCAAGAATTAACAGTAAGAAGTGGAAGTGTAGATAAGGGATGTTTACTACCAGAAGCATACTGTTTGTACAACAGAACATACTAATTATCAATATCATTCCTCTCATTGACATTTTCACTATCCGCAAAAGAATATACATGAAACTTACCATAAAATTTTCTCAGATTTCAAAAATATGACAGTCAATTAATTTAAGCAGTTCTATAGTTATGCTTGAGACTAAGGTCTCTTATAAGTGAGTCAGTGAATTTAGTCATAATCTAGACCATTGAGTTAAAAAAATCATTTTTTAAATAAAAGTAACTAGTATGTAGACCATTATCCATGGCAGATGATCTAATAGACCATATTAGGCCTCCTCAAGTATGGAATTATATTTTAAAATAATTAAATTAAGGTAATAATTAAAGTTGTTATGCATGTGATATCTCATAAAAGAGTGTAGGATATAAAGGCAATTATGAAAAAAATTATGTATGAGTCATTATGATTAAAAATCTTACTATGTAAAATCAAAATAAACATTATAGTTAAATTGTGACTATTTTGCATTGGAGATATGTACTACTGCTAAAATGCCATCTAACCTATATTGGGCACGTCTAGACTAAAGGATTTCACTGGATTATCTGACAACTCAAAAAGCAGGACTGACTCAGGGGCATGCAACCTGTGAGGTCTCAAAGGGCTGTGCCTTCAGAAAGGTTCTCATAATTGGTTAAATGATCTGCTGTAACCATCTTGAATTGTTTTTAATTTTATATTCATATTTGTGTTTTGTAAGTGAAGTACAAAGGGCTAAAGGAGCATGTGTGTGTGCACCAGGTCAATCAGCTCAATGGGCTGTGGGCAGTATGCAGTACTGCCAGTATGCATGCTTGGGCAGTTTGGGGCACCTCAGAGTGACAAAGGGGTGGCCAGGACCAGATGCTGCTAGACTCAGACTGGCAGTGTCTAGGGCAAAAGCAGTAGCAGAAGCAGCAACAGCCATGGCCCCAAGAGAGGACAAGCTCTGCATGGTGAAAGCGCTGGAAACTGTGGTCGGAGACTTGCTTGCCAGTCCATTTCTGGAGCCTGTCCCTGTGACTTCAGCACATTCACTCTTTGTCCTGAGCAGCAGGGCTGGAATTGCTGAAACTTAAGCAGTAAATATTGTTAGTAAATTATTAAATAGTAAAGGTTTATGCATAGGCTATGCAATAAAACATATCAACAATGCTTTAAAATTCTTCAAAGACTTCAGAATCCCTGTTCTAAAACAACTGTAATATCGCAAAGCAAATATTCAGGGGCTTAGAAATAAAAGTTAAATTTGAAAATCAACACATTTGACCAAAAGAACAATATTTTCACATGAAACTTTAAATGAACACTTATTAATGATAAGGACAATTTTAAATTCAAGGTTTCATTGTAATTGAAGATTCATGATAGAATGCATAAACAGGCGGTTTGAACTAATAAAACCACTTTGGAATACTTGAATATACCCATGAGTTAGAGGGAATGTAAGAGGAAACATTAAAATGTTATTGTATAAATTTACATTTAAAATTAAATTCCAACTGATTTGTATAAAGAGTTAAATCTTTTCAGAAAAACGTTTATGCAATAATCATTCACACTAGGTGAACTAAAATTTGTTTTGAAATCATTATGAGAAATATATCCCAATATTGTCACAGCATATAAGCTACTCTCCATAGCTCCAGTAATAATTATACCTGTATTACTGTACTCCTAAAATTAGAAATTATAAAAATTATTTGCAATATAGCATGAACAAAAGATTTCAATTAATACAATTGAAAATGAAATTGTTAAAAATACAAATTTTGGTAGCCTAATGAATGAATTTGCAGAAAAGTGAGCTAGCAATATCTGACAATCAATCAAGATATGTTAATACAGTGTTATTATTTATTGTTTAACATAAAATTATGTCACCAAATATATATTTTTGCAATTTTTACGTCTACTGTAATTCACATATTGGTACTATTTTTTCTATTATATTTTGTAAGAAACAAGTATTTTAATGGAAAACTTTATGCTTTAGTACCTTTGCACTCTTTTTCTTGGTTTTGAACATAAGACCCCAAATTTTCATTTTGCTCTGGGCTACAGAAATTATGTAGTTGACTTGGTCTATGAAGTATGTGCTATTATTATCACTATTATTCATCCTACAAATGAGGAAACTAAAGCAGAAGGCAATTAAATATCTTGCAAAATGTTTCAAAACCAAACATATTAAAGTTGATATTAGAATCCGGAAGGATTGAGCCAGAGCCACATGCTTTATCACATATTTTTTCCATCTTCCAAACCCCCCTTTCCTCCCACGTTTCTTTAAATGTTGTATGTATTTTTTGCCTAATTATTTATCTGATAGTCACTCTTCAGGCCCTCTCCTACACCATATTCACTTTATTTTATTTATTTATTTTTTTAAAGATTTATTTATTTTATTACATATCTCCCCTCCCCCCCGCTGTGGCGGCACTCCGAGACTGGTCACTGCACAGGCGTGGCTTTCCCTCCTTGTGGGCGGCTTCTGCTTCCATTCACGGACCGGCTTTCAGTTCGCGGGTGGCTGGCTGCGCTCCATTCGCGGGCGACCTGTCCTGCCGTGGTGGCTTTTGCCTGTCCGTGGCAGCTTCATATTCACTTTAAATAGAGTTTATATCAATTTCTTTGGTCAGGCTCTAAGGTGACTGCTGAACATTGAATCTCAACATAAGAGGCATGTTCAGGTCCCAACAACCCCTGATCCAGTGGAAGTGAACCCACTATAAATAGGAGCTGTGAAGAAGTTACTAGTTAAAGTGTACCTTAATCCAATAATGTTGAAGTCCTTAGAAACAAAGGAAATAGGACATGGTAGAAAAGCCATGGGAAGCAAGAAGCTGGAAGTTAAGAGTATCTGGAAGAGAAATAAGTTTCTACTATGTACATTGCCAAGGACCCAAGGATCTCTGACATCCAGTCCCAGAATGCCAAAAGCTTTTATGAGAAAACATCACCTTGCTGACTCCTTGATTTTGGACATATCCTGGACTCAAAACCATGAGGCAATAAGTTCCAGTTTTTTATTCCAACTCATTGTATGGTATTTGTTTTTGCACCTAGGAAACTTAAACAGTGGCATTATAAATATATCAAATAAAATAAATAATGCCCCAAATTAAAGGAATGCATACTCTATAAATACAGAATATAGAGCAGTTTCATATTTGCATTTATTCTATATGAGGCCATAAATACTAGAACCAGACACTCTACTTTTACCTTGAATATTTAATTGTATTTACAATTATTTTAATTACTGATATATTTTGATATATGTCTAATGTCTTGTTTTTGTTCTTTTGTTTCTTGACGTTTTTGTTTTACCTTCATTTTGTTTGATTTCCTTTTTTTGTAAATTTTCATTATGGTAATGCTATATATTATCATAAGTATAAATAAATTAACTAGTTATACCAATCTAAAATTGGCTATGTGTAATACTTGGTTAAGTAGTAGATTAAAAAATTATTTTCAAGAAGAATTCCATCTAAAAAAGTCATAAGACAAAAATACAAATAACTATCAAGACAAACAGTATAAAAGTATCATGAGATTTTAAATACAACCCAAGTGGATTCAGAATCAGAGTCAGTTAAAAAAAACTTGAAGAAATAGTCATAAAAATTTTTACAAAAAAGGGCAATTCAATATGAATTCCTGTGCTAGAATTAATTATGTACCCCAATTTTGACTTAATCTGCATTCCTATGGGTGTGAATGCATTGTGAATAGGATTTCTTGGAAATGTTGTTTCAGTTAAGGTTGGGGAAACCGAATGACATTAGGCCTTAATCTAGAGTCCTTTATAAGCAGAAGAATTTCAGACAAAACAAGAAAGCCATGGAGAGGATCCCAAATCTGGAAATCAACTGGCACCTGGGAAAGAAAAGAGAGGACATTGCCATGTGATGGGAAAGCCATAAAACCTAAGGACAGCTAGTCAGCCAGAAAGCTACCATCCCTGGTAAGAAGCAAGCCTTCTATTTAATATTTACAAAATTAACTTCTCTTACTAACAATTGACTAAAGGTCATGTCATCACCTATTCCCATGAAGCAAAATTCGTAATCAAGTATTATATATCGTAATCAAGTATTATATATCAGAAGTTTCTCTTTCCTTGCTAATTTATTCTGAAGCTACATGGTTCTATGATGGAGACCTCTAGTTTTGATAGTAGAAGCTTTATCAGGAGAGGTGAAATTATTACTTTTACTTTCTCTTATTTTGTGCTATGTGTTTCCATTTAAAATTATGAGTCAAATATATATCACTAATTCTCAGGTATAGCTGACTAATTTCTGTACTTCTTTAATGTTCAATGAAATAAAAAGAACTATAGAAGAATTTGGGTGTGAGGGACATCCTGTGCTTTCCTAAAAACATTTTCATTTTGTTCAACATAGGTATATTTAATAAGAAGTTTAAATTTTAGAGTATTTAAGTTTCATGAAATTTCTAAAATTTTCATGAAAAAATTTTAGCTTATATTCTGCATCATTATATTTTAATTTACATAGGTTATTTCCCCATAAATTATATACATATTTCTCCTAGTGTTTTAATTTTAAGGTAAAGAAACAATCATTATTTATGATTACTATGTGTAATTTTCTATTTTGGAAAACTCTGAAGACCTTCCAAATTATACATGTTCTTGACAAATTCATATGGTTTCTAGCATGAGTTTGCTAATAAGAGTGAAACTTAAAGATGATGGAGCATGTTCATTGTAGTTCAGAAAACAGAAATGTATAAATTACTTTGTTGTCTCTTTAAATTACATTATATGTAGCAAAGAATTCTCTTGAGATTCAGACAACACACTGCACCTAATTTCTCTAATTAGTTGCCTTGTTCCTGATTCTTCTTTCATGGCATCCATCCACAAGTGTAGTGGTTTGAGTTTGAATTAATTATGAATTCCAAAAATATAAGTTAGATTATGTTTGTAAGCTCATCTGTTCATCTGGGCATGATTAAGTTATGAGTAGGGCGTTAATTGCCACGTCAGTGAGACGTTGAGCCCCACCCCTCGGTGGGGGTGGACTCAAGTAGAAGCAGAGATTAGAGAGAAGCAGAGAG
>PVKH010043740.1:0-10682 GCA_004027955.1 Chaetophractus vellerosus | reverse complement strand
GAAGAATACACAGAGAACAGACAGCGAGCGCAAAAAAAAACAACGGGGGGGGAGGGAGGAGAAATAAATAAATAAAAATAAATCTTTAAAAAAAAAAAAAGGAAAACTGGGGTCCCAACTGCCCTCACCCCAGCTTACCCATAGGGCAGAGGTTCCATGCCTGAAGAGTCAAGCTGAGAAGACCAGAGGCTACTGCCCCACCCAGTGAAAGAATTAATGGCTCAGAGACTTTGCCCAGAGAGAGAGGTAGTCAAGAAAAAGAGAAAGCACCAAAGCTCTTCCCAATAACTAACTTTATTTGAAAAATAGTGTGGGAAAGTTCAAACCAAAGGGAATACTCAAAAATTAATGGAGATTTTAGTGGTGAGCAAATAAAAGGAGGCTGGCAGTTCCTCTTAAGAACAACAAGGGGGGCCGGCTGTAGCCCAGTGGATAGGACGCCGGTACACCACATGGGAGGCCCTGGGTTCAGTTTCCGGGGACCTCTCCGAGCGGGCAGACCGTCTGAGAAGGCAAAGCCGCCGTGGGCAGGGCAGAGCCGTCGTGGGCAGGGCAAAAAGCCACCATGGGCAGGGCAAAGCCGCCATGGGCAGGGCAAAGCCGCCACGGGCAGGGAAAGCCACCTGCAAACAGAGCAAAGCTGCCTGCGAATGGAGAAAAAAAAAAAAAAGCCGCCCGGGAACAGAAAGCAGAGCCGCCCACAAGCAGGGCAAGCCGCCTGCGCAGTGAGCTGGCTTGGCACGTCGCCACAGCGGGGGAGACAAAGCAGACATAGAAGAACACAAAAAATGAACATACAGCAAGAGCAAGCAGAAAGGGGAGGGATATGTAACAACAATAAAAAGAACAATAAGGTAAAGCATAGGTTACCTAGTTTACTAGAGAGAATCAGGGGGAAAGACATCTAAGAAGAGTCCTTCTGGGTTCAGAACAAATCCTAAAGGCTTCACACTGAGTGAGAAATTGACTTCATTAAAATAGTCTAGCCAGATCACTAAACAAATAAACAAGAAAACAATAACAAAAACAAGCCCTGGACAAGGGAGAGGAGAATCAGTATTCAGAGCTCCTATGGTATATTATCTAAATTGCCCAGATTTAACAAAAAATTACAAGACCCAGAAAGAAATGACATTGTGATTCATATCCAGGACAAGAGACAAGCAACAATAATGGACTGTGAGAGGGACCAGATGCCAGATTTAACAGGGAAATATTTCAAAATAGTCAATTAAGAAATGTTCAGGAAACTAAAGGACATGTTCTTACAAAAGTAAGGAAAGCTACAATGACAAAGTCTCACCACATAAAGAATATCAATCAAAGAGAGAGAAATTATAAAAAGGAACCACATGGAAATTTTGGAGATGAAAAATACAATAATCAAAATGAAAAATTTACTAGAGGGGCTCAACAGAAGGTTTGAACTGACAAAAATGAATCAGTAAACTTAAGGATATATTGATAACGAGTACGCAATGGAAGAACAGAGAGAAAAAAGAATGAAGAAAAATGACCAGAGACTTAGAGAAACATGGGACACAATTAGGCACACCAATATACATGTAATGGGGACATCAAGAGAGGAAAGAAAGAAAGAAGCAGGAAAAAAATATTTGAAGAAATAATGGCTGAAATCTCCCAAATTTGATGGCAAACAATAACCTACACATCCAGGAAACTTAATGAATTCCACGTAAGATAAACACAAAGAGATCCACAACCACACATATCATAAAAAACATGCTGAAAGACAAGACAAAGGGAAAACTCTTAAAAGCTGCAAGAGAAAAATGACTCATCACATACAAAAGAACCCAAAAAAGGTTAACATCTCATCTCACATCAGAAACAATGGAGGCCAGGGGCAAGGAAATGATATAATCAAAGTACTGAACAAAAACCATCAAACACGAATCTTATATTCAGCAAAATTATCTTTCGAAAATTAAGGCAAAACAAAGACATTCACAGATAAACAAAAACTGAGAGAAGCTGTTGCTATCAGACCCACCTTACAAGAAATACTAAAGGAAGTTCTTCAGGCTAAAACAATTGACTCCAGATGGTAATCTGAATCCCTATGTAAAACGCAAAGAGCACCAGTAAAGGGTGAGTATGTAATTATAAAAGACAGCATAGATGCATATTTCTTCTACTTTCTTCCCTTAAAATTCAACTATTAAAAAACCTAAAGGAAGTGGGTGGAATCAAAGTTGTCTTGGGTAAGGAAATGGGACCAGGTAGGGCCATGTAAATAAATGGAGGGAATCATAAATGATAAAGAAGAAGCTTACTATAACAAACTTTATAAATACATACATGCTCTCCTTTCTATTCTCAGCTTCTCTAATAGACAGAAAATTATATAAACTCAAAATTATAGCAATGTATTGTTGGCTTTGTAACATATATATATATATATGTATAAATGCTATATAAAAATGATGGCACAAAAAGGAGAAAGAGAGACAAAAGCTGTGTAGGAGTAACTTTTCTAAATCTCACTAGACTATAAACCTGAAGGCAATTCTGATAAATTAAAATGTATATGATAACTTCTAAAGCAACCACTAAGAAATTAACAAAAAATATAGTGACAAATCATTAAATGAATTAAAATGTTTGACAATATTCACTTCATGCAAAAGAAAGCAGTAAAGGAGAAGTAGAGGAATAAAAATACAAAAGACATATAAATAAAACAAAAAGTAAAATGGCAAATGTAAATCTAACTATATGAATTATAATATTAAGTGTGAATGAATAAAGCAATCCAATCAAAAGGCAGTGACGACAATTAGGAGAAAATAAGAGTTAAAAAAAAAACAAAGATCCAACTACATGCTGTCTATATGAGACACACTTTATAATCACAGATACTAATAGCTTGAAAGTAAAAAGATAAACACATATATATCATGCAAACAACAACCAGATGAAAGCTGGCATGGCTATAATGCAATCCCTATGAAATACCCAGCTGGCTTCTTTGCAGAAACTGACCAGCTGATCCTATAATTCATCTGGAAATTCTAGTGAACTAGAATAGCCAAAAATCTTGAAAAAGAACAAAGTAGGAGGATTCACATTCTCAATTTCATGGGTCCCTCCTGCTGTGGATGCAGACTACAGAGGTATTCACAGCGGCAAGTTAGAACCCTACAAATACCCAGGAACAGGGACCCAAGCCCTCAGAAAACAGCATGGAACACGGTGGATGAGGAGTACCCCACACAAAAGTGTCCCTAGGGACAAAAGAGTCTGCAGCAGAACCGTTAGCAAGAGGTGCACATACTCAATCCAGTCTAGCAAAATGGACGTTTCTAGATTGACCTCATATGCCTCTCTGGGTCAGGATACACTAACAGGGAAGAAACCAGAGGCAGAAAAGCCTCATGGAAAACAAGGGATGAGAGGATTGAACTGCTGTAAAACTACACAGGTCCCAGAACTGAAGAGTGTAATGAAAAGGGGACACTGAGAGAGGAAAAAAATTTAAACAAATTTTAATTGCTGGGGAGAAAATTCTGCACAAAAACAAACAGAAGACATCAAGAGTCCCAGAGAAGGAACAGAGGAAAGAAAGCTTTCTCCTGGAGGTCAAACAATTGCACTCAAAAAGGGCAATCTTAGAAACAGTACCACAAATCCAGGGCAAGATTACATGCAGAAGAGCTGAAAAAAAATCTGAACAATTAATCATGGACTACTCTAAAGGTCCAAAATACGTTGAACCAAGCATCATAAAAGAGCTTTAGAATAAAGCCAATCAACATCAAAACCAAGAGGGACAGGGAGAAGCTGAAATTTAAAGTTAACTCTTCAAAATAATCAGATGCCCAGATATCACCAAAAAATTACAAGCCATACTAAGAAACAAAAATACACTGCTAGGTCAAGGGAACAAAGTAAAACTTCAAAGGAGACCCAGAATTTGGAATTCATCAAAAAAGTTCAAACAAATCTCCTAAATTAATTCAAGGAGATGAAGCTAAATATAAAAAAGAAATAACTAATAGTAGACATTAAGTAGACAATATGTAAGCATGCAGAAGAATTCAAAATTTTAAAAACAAGCAGAACAGAAATTAGTGATTAAAGGCACAATAATGGAGGTTAAAAATACACTAGAAGCATGTAATAGCAGGTCTGAACATTCAGAAGAAAGAATCAGCAAACTGGAAGACAAGACAATCAAAATTATACTGTCAGAAGAACAGAGAGAGAAAAGAATAGGAAAAATTGAGCAGTGTCTCAAGGACTTGAGTGACAGCATGAAGTGTACAAACATATACATCATGTGTGTCCCAAATGGAAAAGAGAAGAAAAAATGAGCAGAAAAAATATTTGAGGAAATAATGGCTGAAAATTTCCCGACACTTAGGAAAGACATAAATATACATGCCCAAGAAGTGCAACATATTCCAAACAGAATAAATCATAATAGACCTACTCCAAGACACATACTAATCAGAATTTCAAATGCCAAAGATAAAGACAGAATTCTGAAAGTGGCAAGGGAAAAGCTATTCAATACATACAAGGGATCCTCAATAAGACCAAGTGCCAATTTCTCATCAGAAACCATGGAGGTGAGAAGGAAGCAGTGTGATCTATTTAAGGTACTGAAAGAGAAAAAATGCTGGCCAAAATTTCTTTGTCTGGCAAAACTGCCCTTCAAAAATGAGGGAGAGTTTAAAATATTCACAGATAACAGAAACAGAGAGTTTGTCAACAAAAGACCTGCCCCACAATAATTACAAAAGGCAGTTCTGCAGGTTGAAAGGAAAAGACAAAAGAGAGTAGCTTGTAGTAGTGTGAAGAAGTGAAGATTTTCAGTAAAGGTAGCTAACATGGTAAATTCAAAATCTAATAGTACTGCATCCTCAACATATAGCTCTACTCTTTAACTTCTACAAGAGTCAGAATATAATTGAACAGAAGAAAGTCATATTTCCTGATAATGGACACATAAAATACAAGACATAATGTGGTTCAAAATCAGTGTGAAAGAGGAGAAACAGATAGATATGGGAACAGAAAATGTGTATGCTATTGAAGCTAAAAATTAGTAGGTCATGCACATAGGTTATATAATTTAAGACCTAAGATAACCACAAAGAAATTATTTTCAAAATATATAGAAACAGAAATGAGAAAGTGATTAGTCAGACACATCACCTAAGATAACTACACGGAAAAGGAGGTTTCAATCGAGGAAAAGAGAGACCAAATAAGATACGGCATATAAAAAGCAAAGGACAAGATGGCTGAAGTAAGTACTAACAATACAGTAATGACACTAATGTTAATGGATTAAACTCCCCAATCGAGACACAATTTGGCAGAATGGATAAAAAAAACATGACTCAACTATATGTTGTTTACCAGAAACTTACTTTAGATCCAAAGACATAAAAAGGTTGGAAGTGAAAGGATGGAAAAAGATAATCCATGCAAATAGTAACAAAAAGAGAGCGGGAGAAGCTAGACTAATAGCAGACAAAATAGACTTTAAGTCAAAAGCTGAAAAAAGAGGCAAAGAAGGACATTACATATTAATAAAGGGGTCAATCCACCAAGAAGAAATAACAATCATAAATATTTATGTACCTAACCATGGTGCCCCAAAATACATGAGACAAACATTGGCAAAACTGAAGAGAGAATTAAACACTTCTACAGTAATAGCCAACTCACAAGTCTCATCAACAGATAGAACGTCTAGACAGAAGAACAATAAAGAAACAGAGAACTTGAGTAATATACTAAGTGAACAATACCTAACAGACATATATAGAATACTGCACCCCAAAAGAGCAGAATATACATTCTTCCCAAGGTCATTCTCCAGGATAGATCACATGACGGGTCACAAAACAAGCCTCAATAAATTGTAAAAGACTGTAATTATAGAAAGCTTATTCTCTGCTCCCAATGTGAGAAAACTGGAAAACTCCAACAAACATACGGAAGTTAGATAGTACACTCTTAAACAATCAACAGTCAAAGAAGAAATTACAAGGGACATCAGTAAATATATTGAGGCAAATGAAAATGAAGACACAACATGTCAAAACTTATGGGATGCAGCAAAGGCAGTGCTGAGAGGGAAATTTATATAGCCCTAAATGTTTACATTTAAAAAGAGGAAAGTGCTAAAATCAAAGCCCTAACTGCATACTTGGAGAATTAGAAAAAGAAGAGCAAAAGTAAGCCCAAAGAAAGCAGAAGGAAAGAAATAACAAAGATTAGAGCAGAAATAAATGAAATAGAGAATAAAAAACAGTAGAGAGCATTAACAAAACAAAAAATTGTTTTTATGAAAAGATCAATGAATTGACAAGCCTTAAGCTAGACTGGACAAAGGAAAAAAGAGAGGAAATGTAAATAAAATCAGAAATAAAAAGGGGGACATTACTACTAACCCCACAGAAATGAAAAGGATCATAAGAGAATACTATAAACAGCTGTATGTAAACAAATTAGACAACTTAGATGAAACGGACATATTCCTAGAAACACCACAAACAACCTACACTGACTCTAGAAGAAATAGAAGACCTCAGCAGACCAATTACAGTTACAGAGATTGAATCAGTCATCAAAAAACCCCAACAAAGAAAAGCCCAGGATCACAACATTTATAGGTGAATTCTACCAATCATTCCAAGAAGAATTAACACCAATTCTGCTTAAACTCTTCTAAAAAATAAAGAGGAGGGAACACTATCTAATTCATTCTATGAGGCCAACATAACCCTAATACCAAAGCCTGATGAAAACACTACAAGAAAAGAATATTACAGACCACTTTCTCTTATGAATATAGATACTAAAATCCTCAACAAAATACTAGCAAATCAAGTCCAATAATGCATTAAAAGATTTATACACCATGATCAAGTGGGATTTATTCCAGGTATGCAAGGGTGGTTAAACATAAGAAAATCAGTTAATGTAATATACCACATTAACAAAAAGAAGGGAAAAAACACATGATCATCTCAATTGACACAGAAAAATCATGTGACAAAATCCACCATCCATTCTTGACAAAACACTTAGAAAAATAGGAATAAAAGGAAAAGAAACTCCCGCAACATCATAAAGGGCATATATAAAAACCCACTGCTAACATCATACACAAAGGTGAGAGTCTAAAAGCTTTCCCTTCCCTCTAAGATCTGGAACAAGACAAGGATGCCCACTGTCACCACTGTTATTCAACATTGCACTGGAATTTCTAGCCAGAGCAGAACTAAAATTATAAAACTCACATAGGGAAGCATCTTCAGGGTCTTGTGTTAGGCAATGCTTTCTTGGACTTTACACCCAAAGCACAAGCAACAAAGAAAAAAAAAATAAGTGGAACCTCATCAAAATTAAAAACTTTTGCAGATCAAAAAACTTTATCATGAAAGTGAAAAGACAATCTACTCAATGGGAGAAAATATTTGGAAGCTACATATCTGATAAGGGTTTAATTTCAGAATATATAAAGAAATCCTACAACTCAACACTAAAAAGACAAACAACCCAATTGAAAAATGGCCAAAAGACTTGAATAGACATTTCTTCCAAGATGACATACAAATGGCTAAAAAGCACATGAAAAGATGCTCAATATAATTAGCTATTGGGGAAGTACAAATCAAAACCACAATGAGATACCATTTCATATCTACTAGAATGGCTACTCTTAAAAAGACAGAAAGTTACAAGTGTTGGAGAGAATGTTGAGAAAAAGGAACACACATTCATTGCTGGTGGGAATGTAAAACGGTGCAACTGCCATGGAAAACAGTTTGGCAGTTCCTCAGAAAGCTAAGTATAGAATTACCATATGACCCACCAATCCCACTACTAGATATATACTCAAAAGAATCAAAAGCAGGGACTTGAACAGAGATTTGCACACTGATGTTCATAGTGGCATTATTCACAATTGCCAAAGGATGGAAGCAACCTGTGTGTCCATCAATTAATAAATAGATAAAGGAAATGTGGTATAGACACATACAATGGAATATTATTCAGCCGTAAAACAGAATGAAGTTCTGATTCATGTGACAACATGAATGAAACTTGAAGACATGATGTTGAATGAAATAAGCAAGACACAAAAGGACATAAATTATATGATCTCAATGATATGAAATAATTAGAATAAGCAAACTCATAGAGTCAGAATCTAGAATATAGTCTACCAGGGCCTTTTGTGGAAGGGCCTTTCACTATTTCCCAAAAAAATCTCAAAACCAAACAATTCATACCAGAAAGAAATATTATACATGTAATTACTGTAAAATGATCTTTAGCCCATACTCACAATTCACCCTACACTAAAGAATTCATACTGGAGAGGGACCCTACAAATGTAGTAGTTGTAGAAAAGCCTTTAAAAGTCACTCAAATCTTAATAAACATCAGAAAGTTTATACTGGAGAGGCGTCCTATTCATATAATGAATGGAAAAAGACCTTTACTCAGCTCACAGATCTTACTCATCATCAACAAATCCATACTAGGAAAAAAATCTTATACATGTAATGATTGCAAAAAGACCTTTGTCCGCTTCTCAGAACTAGTTCAACACCAAAGAACTCATACTGGAGAAAAATCTTTCTAATATAATGATTGTGAAAAAACCTTTAAATATCAATCAAGCCTTATTAAGCATCAGAAAAGTCATTCTGAAGAGAGGCCCTTTACATGTAATGAATGTGAGAAGACCTTTCATCGAAACTCAGACCTTAGGCGACATCAAAATATTCATACTGGAGAGAAACTCTATGAATGTAGTGAATGTCAAAAGTGTTTTAACAACAACTCCAATCTTAACAGGCACAAAAGAATCCATTCTGGAGAGAAATCCTTTGTAAGTAACCAGTGTGGGCCAGCTTTTAGCCAACGCTCAAAACTTTCTCGACATCAGAGAACTCATGATAAAGAGAAACCCTAAAATACGGAAAATGTAGAAAGGCATTTAGAAACCACACACCCTGTACCATAAATCAGATATTTAAACCAAAGAGATCAATGTGGGAAGGTTTTCAGTCAAAGGTCAATTCTTCTACATGAGAATTTATACCGTATAGAATACGTTAGAAACAAATATGTTGAAGAAAGTGAGAGATCTGATCAGAAATGCACTTACTCTAAAAAAAGGGGGAGTTTAAATTCTGCTTAAATTGTGCAGAATTTCTATTGGGGTTGTAAAGTCTAGGTAATGGCTGGTGGTGATGGTAGAATAACATTGTGAATGTAATTAACAGCACTGAATTATATATATGAATGTGATTAAAAGGGGAAATTTTAGATCATATATGTTACTAGAATAAAAATTAAATGAAACATAGGACTGAACAACACAATGAACTCTATTGTAAATGATGTACTATATTTAATAGTACAGTTATAAAAATGTTATTTCATGAATTATAACAAATGTACTTCACTAATGCAAGGTGTTAATAATAGGGTGGTATATGGGAACTTGTGTTTAAAATATTTTATGCATGATATTTCTGTAAACCTAGAGCTTCTCTAACAAAAAAATTAGTAAAAAAGAAAGTTGTAAGACATCTCACAAAATAGAAGAAAATTTTTGCAAATCATATATCTCTTAAGGGACTTGTATCTAAAATATGAAAATCTGTCCTACAACTCAATAAAAAGACAACCAATTACAAACGGGCAAAAGATCAGGACAGACAGTTCTCCAAAGAAAACCACAATGAGATACCACAGTAAGATGCCACTTTACACCCACCAAAGTGCCTATTATAAAGAAAGAGACAATAACAAGTACTGATTAAAATGTGGAGATATTGGAACCCTCATAAACTGCCAGCAGGAATGTAAAATGTTTCAGCACTTCGGAAAACAGTCTGGCAGTTCCTCAAAGGTTTAAACATATAGTTACCTTATAGCTCAGCAATTCTACTCCTAGGTATATACCCAAGAGAAATGAAAGCATTTGTTCACACAAAAATGTGTCCATACCAATATTATTCATAATAATAAATCCATCGATAAATTAATGGATAAATAAAATGTGATATATCCACACAATTAAATATTTTTCAGCAATAAAAGGGAATGAAGTACTATGACACGGATGAACCTAAGTGAAAGAAGCTAGTCACAAAGGACCACAAATTGTATGACTATATCGTATGGAAAGTCCAGAACAGGCAAATCCATAGAGACAGAATTTCAATTGGTGCTTGCCTAGGGCTGGTATGGGTTGGGAGGAAATGGGGAGTGACTGCTAACAGGCTGGGCATGAAGAATCTTTTTGGAGTGATGAAAATGTTCCAAAATTAATTTTGGTGATGGCTGTACAACTCTGTGAATATACTAAAAGCCACTGAATTATACACTTTACATGACTGTATTATATGGTACATGAATTATATCACAACAAAGATGTTATTTAAAGAAAAGAATGCGAATATTCTCGCTGTCCTGATTTTGTGATAATCAGGGTAGGCTAAA
Source organism: Chaetophractus vellerosus (assembly GCA_004027955.1). Lineage (NCBI taxonomy): Eukaryota > Metazoa > Chordata > Mammalia > Cingulata > Chlamyphoridae > Chaetophractus > Chaetophractus vellerosus. The sequence continues at coordinate 176 of PVKH010043740.1, read as the reverse complement.
CATTCCCTATATTAGAAACCATGCATGTGTCCCCAGACCTACTTTTTCTCCCTAGGTCTGTTTTTTGGAATGCTGGTGAAAAACTAAGTCTGATTTATTATACAACCATCCTGTATAGGAAAAGACTGTAACTTTGGGTATCTTTGGTCAACCTTAAGGGATATAGCAGGGGGACG
>PVKH010043739.1:0-10682 GCA_004027955.1 Chaetophractus vellerosus | reverse complement strand
TCCTCACTTTCATTCCTTCCTTCTTGCCTAATCTCCCTTTCCCATTCCCCAATACCCCACAACCTGTAAACTCTGAGAGGGCTTGGAAAATCCTCTCTGCCCTCAGGGTCTCTGGCATCTCATTTTCCTTATAGTCCTCAGCCTGTAGACACTTCTGAAGGCTATTTAAAAAGAAATCACCTGAGACGATGCTACCATTTCTATTGTGGAAAACACTAGTCTGGAAGTTGGTGTAAAAGGGCCATAGTGTTGAGCTTTAAAGCCCAATGACAACCAGATATCCTCATGGATAGTGTACTGTGCTGAGAGTGTCTGAGGGGTTGAAGAACTCCTCCAGGTAAGCTTGCTTTATGACGTGAAGACACAATTATAAAGACTGATGGTCATTTTAAAATGTTAGTTATAGGGCACATTCAGGCAGTGAATATTTATGGATACAGAGACAGATGTTTCCTGTGATGAATTTTCAGTCCAGAGATTTCAAAAGCAAATCAAATGAGATCTTCCCTTCCTTGGGTTTATTTACTTTAGAAATGCTCCAATATCTTCATTAGGCCCAGTGAGAAGCATACCACTTGTAAATTCTGAAACTTATTCCAGAAATATATGGATGTTCCCATAAAATCTATTAGTGCAATTTTATGTGTGTGTGTATGGAGTGTGGAGAGAGTGGTAACCTGGAGAGTCTGCTTTGCATTTTTATGGGCAAACAGCACAAGAGGCATCCAGAAAGTCAGAAACATGACAAGAATTCCCACTATCACCACTACTATTTAGCATTCTACTAGAAATATTTGTCAATATGATTAACAAGAGGATGAAGACGTATAAAAGTTTGGAAAGGAGGCGCTAAAATGGTCACTATTTGCAAATGAAATATAATTGTAAATCTAAAAATCCCAAGAGAATCACTGAAAAACTATAAGCAATAAGAGAATTCAGTAAGATGATGGGTTACATGGGAAGGATCCTCTGTTAATGAGTAGCATCTAACAATTATCTCAAAATATTGTCACTGGCCAACCTGTCAATAATGGTCTGTGGTGAGAGATAACCAAATGTGATGGTTAGTCTAATGCATCAACTTAGCCAGGTAATTGTGCCCAGTAGTTTGGTCAAGCAAGCACTGGGTTAATTGTAATAGAAGAGCACTTCATGAACTTCAATCATCAGTGAGTTGATTGCATTGATGGCTGATTACATCTACAATCAATGGAGGAGATTGCCATCAGCAATGAGTGACATCTCATCCAATCAGCTGAAGACCTTAAAAGAAGTGATTTCAGCATTCAGGTAGAGAATCCCCATCTTGACTTCAGGCAGCCAGCATCTCCTGGAGAACTCATCGAGGATCTTCATTGGAGTGCCTGGCTTGCAGGTTGCCCCACAGAATTTGGGCTTGTGCATCCCCATGGGCATGTGAGACAATTTTATAAAATCTCATACTATTTACAGATATCTGTTGATGCTATTTCCCTAGAGAGCCCTGACTAATACAGCTTGGTACCAGGAATGGTTCTTGAGAAACAGAATCTTAAAAATGGGATTTCTGAATTGGTTCTGGAGTTTTTGCAGTTGGCTTTCTACTTTGATTAGATTCAAGGGCACTAATTCTGCTTCCAATAATCAAGATGCACTGACAGTCCATGGCATGAGTTGGCAATAGAGATATGCAAAATATCACCACTGAATACTACTGCTTCCATGTTTGTATGAGTCAAGGCTCTGGGTGAGAGTGCTTTTAACACTTTAACAGAGTTTTGTGGAGTTAAAAAGGTACAATGATATTGGCTGGCTGTTCCTAAGTATGCCGGATACAGTTTCAAAAGAAAGGGATGAGCTGAAGGCTTCAAATTTGAAACTTAAGCACCACATGAAAGATACGAAAGTTTCTATGTGGACCTGAAAGAAAATCTTGTTTCATGCAGCTGCAGACTTGAAATCTCTGAAATCCAGACTCAGAGTCTCATTATGTGAGTTAGGAGAGTTACAATGGAAACTAAAATCTCAACCTTGCAGGGTGTCTGCTGTTAAAGTGAATTCACTGATTGGAAAGGACTGTAATCCTGAAGATTGGGATGGAGATGTATAGGTTGATGATGATGACATTGGGGACATTGCAACCCTAAATTCTACTAGACTTTGCCAGATAAACCTGTAATGGTATGCCCTGAGGAGACAACCACCCAACCTCCAGACTCCCCTAGGAGTCTGCCATCCAAGCCCCACCTGAACAGATTAATCCTATATCACCAGATGAAACTGCAAGGAAATGCATTGAGGTAATTGGCTTGCAAGACACTTAATACTTCTCTTTACCCACCTCTGCCACTCCTCTTTTCTTCCAGACATATAACTAAAGTTACAACAAGCCCCCAAAGGTGAAGTACAAAGTGTGACCCATGAGGAAGTACACTGTGCTCCAAAAGAACTGAATGAGTTTTCTAATTTATATAGACAGAAATCAGGCGAATACGTGTGGGATGGATATTAAGGATATGGGATAATTTGTGGAAGGAATATGAAGTGGATCAAGCTGAATTTATTGGTATGGGCCCACTAAGCAAAGATTCTGGATTCAATATGGTGGCTCAAGGGGTTAGAAAGGGCTCTAACAATTTATTTGGGTGGCTTGTTGAAACATGGACCAAAGATGGCTGACATTGCCTGAGGTCGAGATGCCAGAATTGCCTTAGTACACTGTATGTAGATGAGGAAATACAAAGGCTTAGAGAGAATGAGTGCTAGAGTGGAGTTATCATGTAATACCTGCTCACCCACCTCAGGAATGTTCAGAAGACCCACCTTTCACAAGGACTGTGAAGAATAAATTTGTGAGACTAACTCCATCTTCCCTAAAGAGCTTTTCTGCCTAGGTGAAATTTCTAGGTGTCCAGTGGTGTAGGGCATGTCGAGATATCCCTTATAAAGTGATGAGTAAGCTGTTGCATCTGGCCCGTCCTATGACCAAAAAAGAAGCATAATGCTTAGCTGGCCTCTTTGGATTTTGGAGACAACGTAATCCTCATTTGGATGTGCTACTCTAGCCCATTTACCGAATGACCAGAAAAGCTGCTAGTTTTGAGTGGGGCCTGGAACAAGAGGAGGCTCTGTGATAGGTCCAGGTTGCTGTGCAGGCTGGACTGCCACGTGGGCCATATGATCCAGTAAATCCAATGGTGCTGGAAGTCAGTGGCAAATAGAGATGCCATCTAGAGCCTTTGGAAACACCTATAGGAGAATCACAATGCACATCCTTAGGATTTTGGAGCAAAGCCTTGCCATCTTCTGCAGATCACTACTCTCCTTTTGAGAAACAGTTTTGGCCTGCTACTGGGTCTTAGTAGAGACTGAACACTTAACCAAGAGCCACCAAATTAACATTAGACCTAAGTTACCTATCATGAGCTGTGTATTGTCTGACCTGCCAAACCATAAAGCTGTTCCAGCATAAAATGGAAGTTGTATATATGAGATAGGACTCAAGCAGGTCCTGAAGGCACAAGTAAGTTACATGAAGTGGCCTAAATGCCCACGACCACCACTCCTGCCACATTACTTTCTCTTTCCCAGCCCAATTAGCTGTGGCCTCTTAGGGAGCTCCTTACAATCAGTTGACTGAGGGAGAAGAAATATAACTAAAGTTACAACTGATGGTTCTGTACAATATGTAGATATCAACCAATAGTGGACAACAGCAGCACTGCAGCTTATGTCTGGGACATCCCTGAAGGACAGTGGTGAGAGGAAATCCTCCTAGTGAGCAGAACTTGCTTGGAAGGAAAATGGTCAGAGGTACGTTTATACACTGATTCATGGACTGTTGCCAATGGTTTGGCTGGATGGTCAGGAACTTGGAAGGAACATGATTGAAAAATTGGTGACAGAGTTCTGGGGAAGAGGTATGTGGATAGACCTTTCTGAGTAGGCAAAAAAAAACCATGAAAACATTTGTATCCCACATGAATGCTCACCAGAAGGTGACTTCAGCAAAGGAAGATTTTAATAATCAAGTGGATAAGATGACCCATTCTGTGGATAGCAGTCAGCCTCTTTCTCCAGCCACTCCTATCATTGCCCAATGGGCTCATAAACAAAGTGGCCATAGTGGTAGGGATGAAGGTTATGCATGGGCTCAGCAACATGGACTTCCTCTCACCAAGGCTGACTTGGCTACAGCCACTGCTGTAGCAGCAGAGACCCACACGCAGCCTCCAATATGGCACCATTCCGCAAGGTGTCCAGCCTGCTACCTGGTGGCAGATTGATTACATTGGACCACTTACATCGTGGAAAGAACAATGATTCATTCTAATTGGAATAGACACATACTCTGGATATGGATTTGCCTTCCCTGCATGCAATGCTTCTTCCAAAACTACCATCCGTGGCCTTACTAAATGTCATATCCACCACCATGGTATTCTACACAGCATTGCTTCTGATCAAGGAGCCCACTTCCCAGCAATTCATATGTGGGAATGGGCACATGCTCATGGAATTCACTGTTCTTACCACATTCCCCATCATCCTGGATTGACAGAACAGAGGAATGGCCTTTTTTAAAACTGTCATTTCCTTTTATTTTTATATACATATATAGTGTTTTAAAAAGATACTTATATTACATAAATGTTACATTAAAAAAATATGGGGGGGGGCAGCTGTAGCCCAGTGGATAGGGCGCCCGTTCACCACATGGGAGGCCCTGGGTTCGGTTCCTGGGGGCCTCTCCGAGCGGGCAGACCACCTTGAGAGGGCAAGCCGCCATGGGCAGGGCAAAAAGCCACCACAGGCAGGGCAAAAAGCCGCCATGGGCAGGGCAAGTTGCCCGCAAACAGAGCAGAGCTGCCCGCGAGCGGGGCAAGCCGCCTGCACTGTGAGCTGACTCGGCGCATTGCTGCAATGGGGGGAGACAAAGCAGACACAGAAGAACGCAAAAATGAACACAGCAAGAACAAGCAGAAAGGGGGGGATATGTAACAACAACAACAACAAATATATATATATATATATGGGATTCCCATATGCCCTGCTCCCCATACCTCCCACATTTTCCCACATTAATAACATCCTTCATTAGTGTGGTGCTTTCATTGCAATTGATGAATACATTTTGGAGCACTAAGCATAGATTATAGTTTACATTATAGTTTACACTCTCTCCCACTCAATTCTTTAGGTTATGACAAGATGTATAATGGCCTTTTGAAGACTTAATTACGGTGCATACTAGATGGCAATACTTGCAGGGCTGGGGCAATGTTGTCCAGGGTGTTGTGTATGCTCTAAATCAGCATCCACTCTATGGTGCTGTTTCTCCCATAGCCAGGATTCATGGGTGCAGGAATCAAGGGGTGGAAATGGGAGTGGCACCCCTCACTATTACCCCTAGTGATCCACTAGGAAAATTTTTGCTTCCTGTCCCTGCAACCTTAAGCTCTGCTGGTCTACAGGTCTTAGTTTCAAAAGGAAGAGTGCATTCCAACAATTCCACTGAACTGGAAGCTAAGACTGCCACCTTGCCACTCGGCTCCTCATGCCTCTGAATCAACAGTCAAAGCAGAGAATTAGTATGCTGGCTGAGGTGATTGCTCCTAATTATCAAGGGGAAAGAGGACTGCAAGTACACGGAGGATGTAAAGAAGAGTTTGCCTGGAATACAGGAGATCCCCGGGTATCTCAGTACTGCCATTCCCTGTGATTAAAGTCAATGGAAAACTACAACAACTCAGTCCAGGCAGGACTAACAATGGTCCAGAATCATAGGGATAAATGTTTGGACCATCCTGCCAGGCAAAGAACCACAGCCAACTGAGGTGCTTGCTGAGTGTAAAGGGAACATGGAATCGGTAGTGGAAGAAGGTAGTGATAAATACAAACTTTGACCATGTGACCAGGTACGGAAATGAACACTGTAATGGTCATGAATATTTCTTCCTTTTTTGTTATAAGTATGTTTGTATATGTACATAAAATGAATATCTTTGTTTTCTTCCCTGTCCTTTTCCCTTATCATATGACTTAAATGTATTACTTTCATGTCACATTATTTAATAATGTCAAGTTTAAGAGTGAATATTATCCAAGGACTTGCACCCTATTCTGGAGGGATTTAGTGCATTTCCAGTTGTAAGCAAGACAGTTGAGTATTTTTATGCAGAAAAAATATATATCTGTTATTGTTTTTATTTAGAGTTTAAGTATGGTTTAAGGTTATGTGTATGGCTACCAACTTGACAAGGGGTGGACTGTGATGGTTAGGCTAATGTGTCAACTTGGCCAGGTAATGGTGCCCAGTTATTTGGTCAAGCCAGCAAGTATTGGGCTAAGTGTAATACAAGGGCATTTCATGGACTTTAATCACCAGTAGGTTGATTGCATAGATGGTTGATTACATCTACAATCAACTGAGGAGATTGCTGTCAACAATGAGTGATGTCTCATCCAATCAGTTGAAGGCCTTAAAAGGAGAAGTGATTTCAGCATTAAGAAAGAGAATTCCCATCTCTACTTCAGACAGACAGCATCTCCTTGGGAACTCATCAAGAATCTTCATCAGAGTCCCTGGCTTGCAGTCTGCCCTACAGAATTTGGACTTGTGCATCCCCATGGTCACATGAGACAATTTTATAAAATTCTCATGCTATTTACAGACATCTCCTGTTGGTTCTGTTTCCCTGAGAGAACCCTCACTAATACACCAGAATTTATTGTTTTATTTAGATTTTCTGATTTAAAAATATTTTTATCCTTCCAACTCTGAAAATTGTCTTCATGACCATGTCCTCAAATTACCCAAAGGAATCTTCTTGAACAAATACAAAGAATATGGTAAGCTAATTAAGCATTTTTCCTAAGAAGCCTATGTGGAAAAAAAAAAGTCAATGGAATTTTTGGCAGATTTATCATCCAAGAAACATTGGCCAAACTTGGTCCTCCCCCTCCCCTACGTTAGTGGTGGTCCTACCTGAGACTTTTCAACTTATACGAATTGGGTCATCTGAGCATTACCAAGGGAAAAGCAACTTTCCAGAGAAGGGGCGTTGGAGCTCTTACTATAAGCATGTATCTCCTATAATAACACTTAAAATTAGATGATGCTGACCTAGCTAGAGCCAAGGATTAGATAAATCCGCTTTGGATTGAATTGAGGCCACCAGAGCAACTGCCAAGAGAAATGCATTCCACAGAATGCCTTTTAGAAAGCCTCTCATTTAGCCGGACTGCAAACCTTTGATTTCTTTTCACTTGAGATACAACTGCCAGAATTCATTTAAACATTGATGTTTTTATAAGTTCATACCTACTCACAGCATATTAGTTCAGTCTTTCACTTTTCCTGGACAACATGTTTTCCTCTTGTGCAGGACTTGGCTATTTGCAGCTCTACCCTAAAATAAAACAAAAAAAATGTCTAGTTTTAATACAAATTGTATACATTCTATATAGCTTCTTCATATAATTTTCATACAGCTTCAAATATTTACATCACAATTATTAAAAAGTTAAAGCATTGCCTTTTAAACTAAAATCAGTTTATCTGTGTATGTATATTTCATTTGAAATTCTAAAAAATTAAACTATTTTTGTTTAACAGAGCAGAGTTGATGACTACTCATCAACCAGACCCAATAGAATCTGCCCAGAAATATCTCCGTGCTGTCCCTAACCTCTTTCAGTTTCCCACTTATCCTTGCATCCTACACATTTGTTTCCATTTTATATTTAATGTTCTATGTTACTATTCAATTATGTTTTGTTCTATTTACAGATGTATTTACAATATTATCTATTGTAGACTCAAAATTCCTAAAAGGGAAAGGCTCTTTACAGGATTTTTAAAATGTGGTGGTTTTTAACCTTGCTTCTGTATTAAGATCACCTGGGGAAGTGAATGTAGATCAAGTGACTGAATGCCTCCTTCCCATGTACAAGGTACTGGGTTCAATACCTTGTACCTCCTAAAAACAAAACAAACAAGTGAAAAAACCAACTCTCTTTGGGGAGCAGGTGTAGCTCAGTGGTTGAGCACCTGTTTCCCGTGTACGAGGTCCCAGGTCCAATCGCCGGTACCTCCTTAAAAAAAAAAAAAATCCATCACTTGGACAGGTTTTATAAACTTCATTGCCTGGACCTTCTCTTTGAAGGTTTTGATTCAGTAGGTGTGAGGTGGGATCTGTATAACAGTATTTTCCAAAAAGCTTTATAGGTAATTCTAACACACAGCTAAGAGTTGAGAGCTACTCTTTGAACATAGCACCTTATTCGATTCATAGTACACAGCATAATTGTCCAGCCCTTAGAAAATCCTCAGTAACTGCTTACAATATGCTTAATTATGATCTAGTTGTTTGAGACATATTCCTTCTCTTGAGCAGCCACTGGCAGTCATTACATCAAGTAAGTCCAGTGATTCTAAGTTAACAAAACACTAATAAAGCCACAGTTGTACTTGTTTGAGTTGTGTCATTTGAGCCCAAAGAATTATTGATTTGACCTGGACAGTCCCAATATCTTTATAATTTAACAAAAAAAAATTTTTTGAAAGAGATTCTGGTTGTAACTATGTAAGACTACAGAAAGAATATACCTTTGATGTCATAAAACATTCTTTATATATTTGTGGAGTCTTTTTCCTTGAATTAAAAATGGATAAATGATCATGTATTCAAATAAGAGCTTCATATAAAATATCCCAGAGCTAATTTATAGGATTTGATAAGTGAACATTCCCAAAGCTTTGTGGGTTTGGTTTTTGAGTGTTATGTCTGGTGATGCAATAGAAGTCAGCGTTGCATTTTCTTACTATAGACCAACTCCACTCTCGGAGCTTCCTATACTAGTGATTGGTTTGTAGCAATCCTAAAACTGAGACAATTATCTGGACCGGACCAAAAAAGTGTGAAGGCAAGCCCTGGCACTCCAGCGCAAGACTGGCCTGCCTTTCTGACCTCCTCCAGGTAATTCTCAAAGGTTAGGTGCATCAGAATCACCTGGAAAGCTTGTCAAACACATAGATTCATGTGACTCATATGCAGAGATTCTGGTTGAATAGCTTGGCATGGAGCCTGGGAATCTGTGTTTTTAACAGTCATGGCAAATTGATTCTGATGTGAGGAATACGGCCGTACAGAAAGATTGTTCTGGGTTGTGCTTTGTTTTTTCACTTCCAGGAGCAGAAGGAAACTTGTAAGTGCTTAACAACCTAGGCCATCTTGGGATTTGTCTTGGGTTAGGCATGAATTGAATCTTTTTTTTTTTTTTTTTAATCAGAGAAGTCGTGGATTTACAAAACAATCCTGCATAAAATGCAGGAGTCCCGTAAGCCACCCTATTATTAACATCTCGCATTGGTATGGTGCATTTGTTACAATTGATGAAAGCGCATTTCTATGATTGTGTTATAGTCCATGGTTTAACTTAGAGTTCACTGTGTAGTGCAGTTCTATGGATTTTTTGGAAAAATTTTATTCTTTTACCATATATACAACCTAACATTTCCCCCTTTTAACCACTTCACATATATATTTCAATGCAGTTAATTACATCCACAATGTTCTGCTACCATCATTACCATCCATTTCCAAAATTTTTCCATCATCCTAAATAGAAGCTCTGTATATTGTAAGCCTTAACTTCCTATTCCCTATCCCCACCCACCCCCTGGGAACCTCTATTCCAGATTCTCACCCTTTGGGTTTGCTTATTCTAATTATTTCATGTCAGTGAGATCACACAGTATTTATCCTTTTGTGTCTGACTGTCTTCAAGGTTCATCCATGCTGACACATGTATCAGAACGTCATTCCTTTTTATGCCTGAATAATATTCCATTGTATGTATTTCCACATTTTGTTTATTCATTCATCAGTTGATGGACATGTGGGTTGCTTCTACCTTTTAGCAATTGTGAATAATGGCACTATGAACATAGGTGTGCAAATATCTGTTTGAGTCCCTGCTTCCAAATCTTTTGTGTATATGCCTAGTAGTGGGATTGCCAGGTCATAGGATAATTCTATACTTCACTTTCTGAGGAACTGCCAAACTGTATTCCACAGTACTTCATCATTTTACATTGCCATCAGCAATTTCTTATATCTCTGTATCCTCTCTAACACATTTAATTGTCCGGTGTTTTTTTTATATATATATAGAACGCACTCTAATGAGCATGAAATGTTATCTTATTGTGGCTTTGATTTGCATTCCTCTGATGGCTAATGATGTTGAACATCTTTTCAGGTGCTTTTTGTCCATTTGTATAAATTCTATGGAGAGATATCTATGTAAGTCTTTTGTCCATTTTTTAATTGAGTTGACTTTTTGTTATTAACTTGAAGAATTTATTTATGTATTCTGGATATTAAACTTTAGTCAGATATGTGGTTTCTAAATATTTTCTCCCTTTATGTAGATGGTTGTTTTACTTTCAAAATAAAGTCCTTTGAGGCACTTTTTAAAATAAGGTCCCATTTATCTATTTTATTTTTCGTTGCTTGTGTTTTGGGTGTAAAAATCTAAGAAAGCATTGCCTCATGCAAAATCTTGAAGATGCTTTCTTGCGTTTTCTTCTAGGAGTTTAAAAGTTCTGGCTCGTATATTTAGGTATGATCCATTTTGAGTTGATTTTTGCATATGATGTGAGGTAGGGGCCCTCCTCCTTTCTTTTGCAAATG